>BSBK01014013.1:0-50218 GCA_027943335.1 Chamaecyparis obtusa
TCTCCTTCCCCTTATCTCTCTCCCTTCCTTATCTCTCTCCTTTCCCTCTCTCTCCTACTCTCTCCCTGCTCTCTCTCTCTCTCTCTCTCTCTCTCTCTCTCTCTCTCTCTCTCTCTCTCTCTCTCTCTCTCTCTCTCTCTCTCTCTCTCTCTCTCTCTCTCTCTCTCTCTCCCTCTCTCTCCCCTTCCCCTTATCTCTCTCTCCTACTCTCTCCCCACCCTCTCTCTATATCTCTGATGTAGGGGCATCACAAGATTCAATGAATTTCAATGATCTGGCCTCTACATGCATTATGAATGGTTATTTTAATAAACAGTTGGGTTGAGTCTTAGTTTTATATAGTTATTTTAATGATGTAATTGGGGGTAGAATTAAGTGTTTTGATTAATAAATAAAAGGTTTGTGTAATCATGAAGTTGACAAATTTGATGTCAAATCCATGATACTTTACTAGATTAGTTAATTTGCTACTCTAATCGGTCATGAAGAACCATTAGAGGAATTAGTATGATAGAGTCAGTTATGTTAGAGAGTCAGTTATTGGGTGGTATTTGGTTGTGAAAGTTCTTTACTTATGTATTTCAGAACCCAATAATGGGATAGTAGTAGTAGTAGTAGTATGGAGAATGGTTGAGGATTGATGAAGGAAAAGAAATAATGTAATGGGGAAATAGAGCAATAAAAAGGAAGAATTAAGTTATCTGTAATGATCTTTCAGTTCTTCCCTATCTCACTTGTAATTTCTCTATTTTAAATGTCTTTAATGTTTACAAAAACTATACTATAACCAAAATCTATATTTTTTATAGTTGATTCAAAGACCTATGTAAATGTGGCGTAAACATTTTCAAAAGTTCTACGTTTGAAGTGTTATTATTTTTGCTGTTGGTTTTGAAGATCCATATTAATGTTTAGATGACAATTTGGTTTTGATAGTTCATTATTTTATTTGGAGTTTGATAAGTTTCTTGATATCGGCTTTATGGGACAAGTTGGTAGTTTAATAAAACTAGTTTTGGGTCTTATTGGTATCAATAATAAAGAGCCTAGTTTTGTTTATGTATGAATGTTCTAGAATATATTTTTTTATGTGTCTGTTTGTGACAATTTGGTATGGGATATTCACTGTCGTGTGTTGGCCAATGTATTAATGATTATTTTAAATGTTAATGATAAATTTCCTTATAGTGTTGGTAAAGGGCTATTAATAGTCTTAACCATTTGAATGTATTAAAACTAAGATGGGTTTTCAAGAAACCATATGTGCATTTTGAATTGGTAACAGTTCAAGAGGAGATTACTAAGTGTTATGCCCTGAGGAGCCGAGAGACATCTTTTCGACAGTCATGTTGAAAAGGAGCTTGGAGGGAGATTGAATAACATTATTTGTATTTGGTGTAGCCAAAAGACATTGAATACCATTCCTAATTGATGTTCTATTTCAAGCCTTTATATCTTGCAAGTGTGTTGCAGTGTTATTACATGGCCAGGTCTTGATATCTTATACTCCAACCTGCATTGGTGTTGTGACCATTCTGAGTCTATGAAGAACCATTGAATATGGTCCAGAAGCACCTACTCCTACTCCAAATTCTTATGTGGTCTAGGATCTCACTCTAAGGTCCTTGAGACCTCTAGTCATGCTTAGGTTAGGAATTAGTATTGAGATCTCATTGTAAGGCCATAGTTCCAAGTTGGCATTTTATGAGCCCTTTGTCTAGCTACTGGTCATTTTTTTATCCAATACCCTAGGCATAGGTAGTTTTCATGTTTTCTATGTTTGGATCCATTAGGGATCATCAAACTAAGGATAAAACCAATTTTGGTCATTAGAATAGAAAATTGTCAAAATTGCTCAAAAGTTGTCAAGCAACTTTAGAGAAACTTTAATAAGTTGTTAAAAACTTGTAAAAGACCCTCCCAAATGGCTAAATGGTTTAAAAATAACTTGTAACCATTGGGGGAATCCTATAAAATCCCTCATAGCTGGGCGATAGGATATACAACTTGTAATTGGCATTTTTTATCAATAAAAACTATCTATTCTCTGCAAATTTTGGGTTTCAAAGCATTGTATAGATAGGTACAGACATTGGGGCATGTGAGAGTGATTCCAAAGGTTGAAAATTTGAATCTTCATTCTATTGCAGTTGGTCTCATGTGTTAATTCAAACTGGTTTGGAAGATATCAAAACTTTTGTGACAGTGCCTAGGATTGAGGCTTAAAATCAGGATTGGAGATAGGGCCTGATTGTTTAGGCACATTCCACAATGGGAAATTGATTCCCCTTGGTGGAATACAATTAATTTCAATTTATTTTCATATTATGCAAGCAAGGAGAGTATATTTTTAGGGATTTGGTTTTGCCACCATACCCTTGGTGTACATCTCTATGTGTGCACCGGTTAGTTAACTAGGACAGTCATCCTAGATTGTGGTTGGGGGTTCTCCAAGAACTATAAACTTGGATTATAATTTTTTTTAGACATATAAATATGTTTACATGTTCTATTTGTGCATTGGCATAGTAGGAGTACCTATAGTGCATTTGGAGCCTCAATTAGGCCTTATAGTCTGGTCTAACCTTGCAACAGAAGTGACTTCCTTGCACTTCCACCTCTTGGTGTTAAAGTATGTTTTGTAAACCCCAAAATGGTATCAAGATCCATAACCACTTCATTACCTCAATTGGGAACATTCAAAGTTATGTTCAGATTTCCTTCTAGGAAGGGCTACAAGCAGTTTTCTAGGTTGTGCAATAGCATAACGTTGTGGGTTGTTCAATGGTGAAAGAACCATTGGAACTAATAAGATAAGACCTAAATAGGCTAGAACCATGTTCATTAGCCACCCTTGGTCTTGGTATCTATTTCTTGGGGTTTGAGCATCCATTTCCTTCAAGAGACCTCTTAGTAATTCATTAATTATTGGTGCTTGGGACTTTTGGCAGACCTAGTGATTAGGTTATATTGTCTTGTGAGGTTGTGATAACCTTCACCAAGTCCTATTTGATACTTTTTATAACTATATCAGCACCAGACCTTGCACCTTAGGTGTTGAGGGTTCCAAACTTCACCAAATTGCTCACTATTTGAAGGTTTCCGCTGACCACTGCTGCATCAAGTGGTATCAGAGCTATATTTGATCTTGAGAATGAGGAGATCCATGCAAGGGTTACCAATAGCAAGTTGGGAAAGATGGTGAGAGAGAAAAAGGCTGCAAATAAGGCCTTAACTAAGAGGCTTCAGGAACTTGAGAAGAAGCTTGATGACAAGGACAAAAGTGAGTCTAAAAATGAAGAAGGGAGTGAAGAAGAGGAGGATGATCCTAATCAGCATATCCCTTTAGACCAAAGACCTTTCATTGATGCTTTGAAGTCCATGGGAAGAAGAACCATGGACGAGAAGATAGATTTGTCATTTTTCAATGGCAAGATGAATGTTGATCTAGCAATGGATTGGATAGAAGCATTAACAACATTCTTTGAATGTGAAGACATACCTAAAAAGTAGAGGGTAAAGGTAGCAAGATCCAAGTTGAAGGGAGCAGCCCTAACTTGGTGGAACTTCATCCAAACAAAGAGGGTGAAGAATGGGAAGAACATGATCAATTCATGGAATAGAATAATTTCATTAATCAAAGAGACATATGTACCTAAGGATTATGGGGTACAACTCCATAGGAGGAAGCAGAGTTTGAAGTAAAAGGACATGGATGTAGGCTCATACACCGAGGAATTCTTGAAATTGTCCATGAAGAATAATATGGTTGAAGATGAAGAAGAAAAGCTAGAAAGGTACATGAATGGCTTGAAAGTATCCATTCAAGAAGAGGTGAGTCTACAAAACCCTACCACAGTCAATAGGTGTTAACAAATGGCACTTAAGGTAGAGGAAAAATGGAAGAGAAAGAAATATTTTGGAAAAGGAAAGAGAAATGATAGTGGGAAGAGTTTTAGAGGAAAAAACAACTCTTGGAACAAGGGAAAAAGTAGTGCCAGTAGTAGCAAGACCCCTGACCAAGGAGACAAAGAGAATAGTGACTCTAATTCAAGAGGAAAATATAGAGGGAGAAGACCTTTCAATAGAGGAAGGAAAAATTTAGGAAGAGGCAATGGACCATTGAAGTGTTTTTATTGCAACCAATTGGGACATCATGCAGGAAGATGCCCCAAGAAGACAAACAATAACCAAGGTGAGAGGACAGCACAACTTGTCCAAGAAGATAAAAAAGAGGACAATGCTAATGCTAGTGACTTGGAACTAGAAGAAGGAGTCTGTCTAATGATGAGGTAGGTCTTCCTTCAAGTACCACAAACCCAAGAGCCTCCACAAAGGAAGAATCTCTTCAGGACAAAGATCAAATGTCATGGCAAGTTATGAAATCTTCTTATTGATTTTGGCTCAACTAAAAATCTTGTATCTTGTGAAATGGTTTAGAAATTAATCTTGCCTAAGAAACCACACCCTTTCCCGTATCATGTTTCATGGTTAACCAAAGGCCAACAAACTCTAGTCACAAAACAAGCTTGGATAGAGTTTTCTATTGTTGACTTCAAGGACAAGGTCCTTTGTGATGTTGTTGAGATGGATGCAGCCCACATCCTTCTAGGCAGGCCTTGGAAATTTGATGTTGATGCTACCCACCATTGTAGGAAGAAGACATACTACATCACCAAAGATGGGAAGACCTTCACTATGAAGCCCCTACCGAATAGAAAAAATAAAAAGGAACCCACTATTATTATCATGGGGAAAAGGAGATGTTGAAAACCTTGAAAGAATTTGATATTGAACAATTTGTCCTAATTTCTAAACCCAAGGATAACATCAGGCCTGTTCAAGAAGAACCCATGCCAAATGAAATAAAAAATCTACTGCAAAAGTATAAAGAAGTCACTGTAAGTGACCTTCCCTCTACCCTCCCTCCATTAGGGACATTAGCCATCAAATAGACCTCATACCAGGCTCATCCCTGCCCAATAAAACAAGATATAAAATGACTCCATTATAGCATGCAGAGATATCAAAATAGGTCACTGAATTATTGGAAAGAGGGCTCATTCAAAAGAGTCTCCATCCTTGTGTTGTACCCTCAGTCTTGGCCCCTAAAAATGATGGAAAATGGAGGTTATGCATTGATAGTAGGGCCCTAAAAAAAATTACAATAAGGTACAAATTTCCCATGCCAAGGATTGAAGACCTATTGGATCCACTAGGTGGTGCATGCTACTTCACCAAGATAGACTTAAAGTCTAGTTACCATCAAATCAGAATCAAGCCTAGAGATGAATGGAAAACAACATTCAAGACTACTGAAGGTTTTTTTGAATGGTTAGTAATGCCCTTTGGTTTGAGAAATTCCCCTATCACTTTTATGAGGCTTATGAATGAGATATTCATAGATTTTATTGGAAAATTTGTTGTTGTTTACCTTGATGACATACTAATATTCAGTCATAGCAAGGAAGACCATCTTGATCATGTGGAATAGGTACTAAGAAGACTCCATCAGCACAAGTTGGTAATCAACTTGGAAAAATGCATGTTTATGAGAAAGGAACTAGTATTCCTAGGTTTTGTGATCTCACAGGGTACCCTCGAGATGGACCTTGAGAAGGTAGAAGAAATTATTAATTGGCCTCCACCAAAGAATCAAGGAGATGTAAGAAGCTTCCATGGGCTTGCAACATTTTATAGGAAGTTTATTAAAAAATTTAGTCATGTGTGTGCACCAATGCTTGACACAATTAAAGGTGGAAAGAAGACTAAGTTTGCATGGACAAAAGAAGCAAATGATGCATTTCAATACTTAAAGATTAGAGTCTATCAATACCCCATCTTAGTCCTCCCTAATTTCAACAAGGTCTTCATTATGGAGACAAATGCAAGTAATCTGGCTATAGGGGCAGTCCTAAGCCAAGAGGGCAAGGCAGTTGCTTTCTTTTCTAAGACATTAAATGAGGCCAAGAGGAAGTATTCCACCTATGACCTAGAGCTTTATGCCATGGTCCAAGCCCTCAAGAAATGGAGGCACTACTTGATCCCAAAAGAGTTTATAGTCTACACTAAAAACCATGCTCTAAGCTTCCTTAATTCACAAGAAAAACTTTCAGTCAGTCATCTTAAATGGGTAGAGAAATTGCAGGCCTATACCTTCAACATTAAGCATAAAAAGGGTGTAGCAAAAAAAATTGTTGATGCACTTAGTAGGAGGATTGGTCTGGTTGAAGAAGTTCAACTACAAAGTATGGGAATTGAGTCCCTCAAGCACTTGTACCTGGATGACCCTGATTTTTTAGAGATATATCAGATTTTCACAAATATGGAAGGTAGATATCACACTGATGTTTTTGAATATCTGATTCAGAATGGCCTTCTATTCAAGGGAGAAAAACTATGTGTACCCAAGTGTTCAATGAGAGAAAATATAATCAAAGAAAAGCATTGTGGTGGCCTAGGAGGTCACTTTGGCATTAAAAAGACAACAAACATGGTAAAGAGGAGTTATTTTTGGCCCAAGTTGAACAATGAGGTCAAAAAGTTTATTGAAACATGTACAATCTGCTAGCAAGCTAAGGGAATGACAAAAAATCAAGGGCTCTACCAACCCTTACCAATCCCTTCAAGGCCTTGGGAATCCATTTCAATGGATTTTGTCATGGGACTACCTAAAACCAAGCAAGGATTTGATAGTGTGTTTGTCATAGTGGATAGATTTAGAAAAATGGCCCACTTTGTGCCATGCAAGAGCACAAATGATGCATCTCATATAGCCAATCTCTTCTTCAAGGAAGTAGTTAGAATTCATGGCTTACCTTAGACAATTGTATCAGATAGAGATGTAAAGTTTCAAGGGCACTTTTGGAGGACACTCTTTAAGAAATTGGGTACAAATCTCACCTATAGCTCTACCTATCACCCTCAAATAGATGGGCAGACTGAGGTAGTGAATAGGTCCCTAGGCAATCTTCTAAGATGCCTCACCAAGCAATATTCACAAAGTTGGGATACCATTCTACCCCAAGAAAAGTTTGCCTTCAATGATTCAATCAATAAGTCAACCGGAAAGACTCCATTCCAAGAAGTGTATGGTTTTCATCCCAAGGGACCACTAGATCTGATGGAACTCCCATCTAAATTCACAATTAGTGCACAAGGCCAAGAATTGGTAGAACTTATCAACAAGGTACAGCAACAAGTAAAGGAAACCCTACAAAAGTCTAGTTTAAAATACAAAGAAAATGCTGATAAAAAGAGAAGAGAGGTTCATTTCAAAATAGGGGATAGGGTTTGGGCATTCCTAAGGAAGGAGAGACTACCTAAGGGTAGATACTCCAAGATGAAAATGAAGAAAGTATGCCCCTACAGCATACTGAACAAAATAGGTGACAATGCCTATGAGATATCCCTTCCTCCAACATTGCAGATCTCTCCAATCTTTAACATCATAGACCTCACACCATATAAAGGTATAGTAGGTTCAAGAAATGAGCAAGGTAAGGACACAAGCATTGATGATGAGGACTATATCACTGATCTTCCACAAAGAAAACTAGTGGAAATTGTAGAAATTTTGGACTCCAAAGTACTCAAGAAGACAAGATCAAGGAAGTACATGTAGTACTTACTAAGATGGAAGGGCCTACCAAAGATTGATGCTACATGGTTGACCAAGGACCAAATATAGCAGCATGGGACCTCGGTAGAGAAGCTATACTCAAGTAGGGACTTGAGTTCTAAAGTTCAAGGGGAGTATGGTGTAGGAGTACCTACTCCTACTCCAAATTATTATGAGGTCTAGGATCTCACTCTAAGGTCCTTGAGACCTATAGTCATGCTTAGGTTAGGAATTAGTATTGAGATCTCATTGTAAGGCCATAGTTCCAAGTTGGCATTTTATGAGCCCTTGGTCTAAATATTGGTCATTTTTTGATCCAATACCCTAGGCATAGTTATTTTTCATTTTTTCTATGTTTGGATCCATTAGGGATCATCAAACCAAGGATAAGATCAATTTTGGTCATTAGAATAGCAAATTGTCAAAATTGCTCAAAAGTTGTCAAGCAACTTTAGAGCAACTTTAAAAAGTTGTTAAAAACTTGTAAAAGAATATCCCAAATGGCTAAATGGTTTAAAACTCACTTTTAACCATTGGGAGAATCCTATAAAATCCCTCAGAGGTGGGTGATATGATATACAACTTGTAATTGGCATTTTTTATCAATAAAAACTATCTATTCTTTGCAAATTTTGGGTTTCAGAGCATTGTATAGATAGGTATAGACATTATGGAATATGAGAGTGATTCTAGAGGTGGAATCTTTGAATATTATTTCTATTTTATTTTGCCTCATGTGTTAATTCAAACTGGTTTGGAAGATATCAAAACTTTTGTGACAGTGCCTAGGATTGAGGCTTAAAATTAGGATTGGAGATAGGGCCTGATTGTTTAGGCACATTCCACAATGGGAAATTGATGCCCCTTGGTGGAATACAATTAATGTCAATGTATTTTCATATTATGCAAGAAAGGAGAGTCGATTTGTAGGGAGTTTTTTTTGCCACCATACCCTAGGTGTACATCTCTATGTGTGCATGGGTTAGTTAACTAGGACAGTAATCCTAGATTGTGGTTGGGGGTTCTCCAAGACCTATAAACTTGAATTATAATTTTTTTTAGACATATGTACATGATTCCATGTTCTATTTGTGCATTTTCATAGTAGGAGTACCTATAGTGCATTTGGAGCCTCAATTAGGCCTTATAGTCCGGTCTAACCTTGCAACAACAGTGACTTCCTTACACTTCCACCTTTTGGTGTTAAAGTATGTTTTGTAAACCCCAAAATGGTATCAAGATCCCTAACCACTTCATTATCTCACTTGGGAACATTCAAATTTATGTTCAGATTTCCTTCTAGGAAGGGCTACAAGCAGTTTTCTAGGTTCTGCAGCAGCATAACCTTGTGGGTTGTTCAATGGTGAAAGAACCATTAGAACTAATAAGATAAGACCTAAATAGGCTAGAACCATGTTCATTAGACACCCCTAGTCTTGGTATCTATTTCTTGGGGTTTGAGCATCCATTTCCTTGAAGAGACCTCTTAGTAATTCATTAATTATTGGTGCTTGGGACTTTTGGCAGACCTGGTGATTAGGTTCTATTATCTTGTGAGGTTGTGATAACCTTCACCAAGTCCTATTTTATACTTGTGATAAGTATATCAAAACCAGACCTTGCACCTTGGGTGTTGAGGGTTCCAAACTTCACCAAATTGCTCAGTATTTGAAGGCTTCTACTGACCACTGCTGCATAAGAATACATATCGGCTATTGGTGGTGGATACAGTGAGTAGGTTGTGGAGAATAATGGTAAGTGTTATTTGTTAAATCAACATTACTAGATTTATCAAATCTTTTTGAATTGAATCATTTATTGATTTTGGAATTGATGTTATTATATTGATAAGTGGATCCCATTATTAGCAAAGTATTAAAAGACTTTGAGTCTTTGATAAATATCTACAAGAAAGAACATTGAGATATGCTGATATTCAGAATGTTTTAATATTATTTTAAGAAAGGTTATAAAAGATATGTAGATTTGAATCATTGCTTGATTCCTCTACATCAAGTGGTATCAGAGCAGGAAGCTCTTGAGTGTGTGATAGGTGGAGATCACACAAGGACCTAACAAAGATGAAATATATTTGATTTCTCAGTATGTTTTTCAAGTTTTGTAGATAAATTTCTAGAATTTTCTTTGAATTTCTTGCAATGAGTTTGTGTACATGAGTTATTATATTTTCTTGGTGCTGAGTGCCCATTTTTGAGTGATTGTTGGAGAGACCAAATTCAACCTGGTCAACTAGATTTGCATCTTTTGCAAGTATTTAGAAGTGCTAGATCAGTAACAAGATACAATAATGGAAGGTAAAGAAGAGATGTCAAAATTGCTATTGAAATTAGATGCATGGATTGCATATGAGGAAGCGTAAGAGAAAAAGAAAAATAAAGTTGAAATTGAAAAGAGAAGAGAGGAAATAAAAAACAAACAAGATGCAAGAAGAAAGAAGATTGAAGAAGATTTAATAGCATATGAACTGAAGTTAGAAATGATGGACAAAAGAGATCCAACAATACTTAAATTGATTGAAGCCCATATAGCATCTGAAGAAGCAAAAATGAAGGTGAAGAGTTGTCCATTGGAAGGACAAGAGAATAAAACCAATGCTGGCAAAGAGAAAAAGGTTTTGGATGAACCTTGTGTTGAGAAGGTTCTAGTTGAATATAAAGATGTTGAAAAGATTATTGATTTGGGCAGAAACGATTTGATTCTAGAAAAGGTTGAAGATAAGGACATGGTTCATAGTGATCAAATGATAGATGATATAGTCTCACATGAAAAGACATTGGTATTGGCAAGCATGGAGGATAACATAGCAATAGTTCACAGTGAAAGAATTTTTTCCATTCATGGAGTTCTGATTCCTTTAGTGGATCAATCCAATATTCTGATTCATGGAGGAGAAATGTTTGTAGGAGTGCAAGGCACATGTATGGTGAAACCCCTCATTATTGATGCCTATGAGTTGGGCTTGTAATTTGAAGCTTTGATTTTGGCCCCTATCATTTTTTTTTCAAGGATTCGCTGAATGGCACAATCAAACTGGAAGACTCACAAGAAGGCTAATTCAAAGGGACTTGAATTCTTTTGTCCTACAGAGCATGATGCGGGGGCATCACAAGATTAAATAAAATTCAACGATTGAGACTCTACATCATTTTGAATGGTTATTTTAATAATCAGTTGGGTTGAGTCTTAGTTTTATATAGTTATTTTAATGATCTAATTAGGGGTAGAAGTAAGTGTTTTGATTAATAAATAAAAGGTTTGTGTAATCATGAAGTTGACAACTTTATTGTCAACTCCATGATACTTTAATAGATTAGTTAATTTGTTACTCTAATCAGTCATGAAGAACTGTTAGAGGAATTAGTATGATAAAGAGTCAGTTATGTTAGAGAGTTAGTTATCAGGTGGTATTCAATTGTGAAATTTCTTTATTTATGTATTTCAAAACCCAATAATGGGATAGTAGTAGTAGTAGTATTATGGAGAATGGTTGAGGATTGATGAAGGAAAAGAAACAATGTAATGGGGAAATAGAGCAATAAAAAGGAAGAATTAAGTTATCTGTAATGATCTTTTGGTTTTTCCTTGTCTCACTTGTAAATTCTCTATTTTAAATGTCTTGAATGTTTATGCCAAATGTACTATAACTAAAATCTATATTATTTACAGTTGATTCGAAGACCTATGTAAATGTGGCATAAGTAGTTTTGAATGTTCTCTATTTGAAGTGTTATTATTTATGCAGTTGGTTTCGAAGATCCATATTAATGTTTAGAGGACAATCTAGTTTTGATAGTTCATTTTTTTATTTGGAGTTTGATAAGTTTCTTGATATCGGCTTTATGGGAGAAGTTGGCAATTTATTGAAACTAGTTTTGGGTCTTATTAGTATCAACAATAAAGAGCTTGGTTTTGTTTATGTATGAATGTTCTAGAATCTATTTGTTTATGTGTCCATTTGTGACAATCTGGTATGGGATATTCACCATCGTGTGTTTGCCAATGTATTAATGATTATTTTAAATGTTAATGATTAGTTTCATGATAGTGTTGGTAAAGGGCTATAGATAGTCTTAACTGTTTGAATGTATTAAAACTAAAATGGGTTTTCAAGAAACCATATGTGCATTTTGAATTGGTAATGGTTCAATAGGAGATTACTAAGTGTTATGCCTTGAGGAGCTGAGAGGCATCTTTCTGATAGTCATGTTGAAAAGAATCTTGGAGGGAAATGTGTACATAACATTATTTGTATTTGGTGTAGCCAAAAGACATTGAATAACATTCCTAATTTATAGTTCTATTTCAAGCCTTTATATCTTGCAAGTGTGGCGCAGTGTTATTCCATGGCCAGGTCTTGATATCTTATACTCAAACTTGTATTGGTGCTATGACCAATCTCATTCTATGAAGAACCAGTGAATACATATCTGCTATTGGTGAGTGGATACAGTGAGTAGGTTGTGGAGAATAATGGTAAGTGTTATTTGTTAAATCAACGTTACCAGATTTATCAAATATTTGTGAATTGAATCAATTATTGATTTTGGAATTGATGTTATTATATTGTTAAGTGGATCCCATTGTTAGTAGAGTATTAAAAGACCTTGAGTCTTGGATAAATATCTACAAGAAAGAACATTGAGATATGTCAATATTCAGAATGTTCTAATATTATTTGAAGAAAGGTTATAAAAGATATATAGATTTGAATCATTTCTTGATTCCTCTCTCTCTCTCTCTCTCTCCCTCCCTTTCTCTCTCTCTCTCTCTCTCTCTCTCTCTCTCTCTCTCTCTCTCTCTCTAATACAGAGCCTTGGTATCCTAATGAAAATGGTGTTAGTTCTTAGCCTCTATTTGAAGGTTCAAAACCTCTTACCCCTACTCATGCTACGGTACTCCCTACCAATACTCTATACCTCTAAGTATTCAAAATACCTTACCATCATTCAACGTATTGTGTTCCCGAAACTCCTTTGTATTTTTCAAAGTTTGTTGTTTCATCATTATAGATGCACTTTTGTACATCCTGGATACTTTCACCCACCTTAAATTATTCCAATTTGTTCCCACAAACCTATAGATTTCTTACTACATGTCAATTACTCTTTATTGACATCCTCTTCATCGAGTAGGTTTGCAACTCTGTTCGAAGACTCCCTAGTTTTGAGTCTATTCCCAGGGACAAAATTGGCCACCACACAATCTTGGCACACTCTTGATATAGAGATCTAAGAATCCCAAAGGTTATTCAAAGTTTTCACTCTAACTTAATCCACATTCTAGATAGAGTATCCCTTGCGGGCAGGGGTCTAATCTAAACTCCCCCAAAATTTGTTGACCTTCCTCGAAATCAAAGGCTCAACGCTCGGTCTTACATAGTGGATGTGTCTAGAACTTGCAATCAACTAGAGTAGTGATGGAATCATTCCTGGTCAGTGATTCAAACCAATATCCAAGGTTTTAGTTTCAAATTTGAAATCAAATAGGAGTTACGGGTTTTGCAATTAGCACAGACTAGTCACATTTCAGATGCCTGGTCTCTTTTTAATTCAATCTCCTCCCAACTGCATTTACCCATTTTGAAAACATAAAATACATCTTACTATAGTCTCCCTCACTGAAATTCAATGCATTTATCAGTTCATTGGGAAGAACACGTAGAAATATAAGTACCAGTCATTTTTAGAGAAAAAAAACACAGTCATAAAATTCTATTTTCTCTATTCTTTTACACTTATTTGCAATCAACCCCCAATAATGGATCGATTGATCTATAAAAATATCCAAATAAATAGTTCCAACCAAATTTGAAAGGTTGTGAACATTGGGCATATAATATTCAAAAGTTGTCCATCTGAAACATGAAGATTTGACAACAATTTATGACCAACTTCTGTCCAAAATGACAGAGTGATTCCCTAAAGTCCTAGGGACCTAATCAAAGGTGTATTTTATTATCAATGTACCAAAATAACATTGAAAAACCTATTTCTACCCATCCCAAGTCCTCCTAACCATGGTTAACTATAGAATTTATAGTGCATTCTATGTTGCTAGGCCTCACAAAATAGGATTGTTTATTACATGCTAGGATCTTTTGATCCTCCTAGGCACTTGGCCTATGATATACCTACAACAACTTCATGGAAGCCTTCTTCTTTCATCATTTGTCTCATTGGGTGCTCTTGCACCATACTCCCTGGGTGGATTGATCTCAATTCCACTTGAGATAAGTTGTTCCAATGAAGTACTATGCTTCCATAGTGTTGCCTTGTCCTCCAAGTGGCATCTTCTTCAGATTATCTGAACCACTTCACAAGGTATTTCTTGTACACATTGTTCCTAGTTCTTTTGACAACCTTGGTATCAATGATCTTTTCTAGTTTCTTGGGTGCATGAGAAGGAATACCTGTAGTATCTATCTGCAATTCATCAACATGGATCTATGAACCTACATCAAAGTGACCTTTGTATGGTGTTACATCATAGATGTTGAAAATAGGAGAAATACCAAGGTGAGATGGAAAAGAGATTTCATAAGCATTCAGCCCATGCTTCTTTAAAATCTTGCAAGGACCCACTTTCTTCATGATAAGTTTTGTGTGTTTTCCCTTAGGTAGCCTCTCCTTCCTTAGATATTCCCATACCGAATCTCCTATCTGAAATTGCACATCCCTCTTCTTCTTATCAACATTCTCTTTATATTTTTGTGAACTTTTTTGCAATCCCAACCTTACTTGATCATGGATTTCCTTCATGATGCCAGTGAACTATTCTCCATGAGTACCCACTTTCCCATCTTGAGGAAGATCCATTAATTCCAATATGCCCCTTGGATTTTGACCATACATAATCTAAAATGGACTTCTGCCAGTACTTTTGTTTACCAAATCATTAAAGGAAAACTCATCTTGTGGAAGAATATTATCCCACTTATCTCTTTATTGCTTTGTCAAGCATCTCAATAGATTTCACAAAGATTTATTGAAAAATTTAGTTTGCCCATCCATTTGGGGATGATAGGCTGAACTAAAATTCAAGTTTGTTCCCAGCCTTTTCCATAAGGTTCTCCAAAAATGTCCAACAAACTTCACATCCCTATCAGATACAATAGTTTGAGGAAGCCCATGTATCCTCACTATTTCTTTGAAAAATAGATTTTCCACATAGGTTGCATCACTCATACTCTTACATGACATGAAATGGGCCATCTTGCTGAATCTATCTACCACAAAAAAAGATGCTATCAAAACCTTTCTGAGTCCTAGGAAATCCCATTACAAAATCCATACTATAACTCTCCCATGGCCTTTTAGGTATGGGTAATGGTTGATACAAATCAACATTAGTGGAAGTGCCATTGGCCTTCTAACAAATGGTGCATTGCTCAAAAAATTTCCTTACAAATCCCTACATCTTAGGCCAAAATTAATGTCTTCTTACTTGTTTAAGAGTTTTATCTAGTCCAAAGTGTCCACTCATACTCCCACAATGCTTCTCTTTCACTATGTTATCCCTCATAGAACACCTAGGAATGCATAGTTGATGTCCTCTAGACAAAAAACCATCTTGGAACAAGTAATAAACATACTCAACATGATATGCATCAGAAAAATTAGAACAAACCTTATAAATCGCATGAAAATCCTCATCATTTGCATACATACCTTTCAAGGATTCAATACCTACACTTTGCAATTTTACTTCTTGGACTGTCATGCCCCTCCTACTCAAAGCATCAACCACCTTTTTAGTGAATCCTTTCTTTTGTTTGGTTGAAAAGGTGTATTCTTGGATTGATTCAACCCACTTCATGTGTTTGTGACTCAACTTCTCCTGGCTGTTCAAGAAACTGAGTGCTTGATTATCCATAAAAATAATAAACTCCTTTGGAAGAAGGTAGTGCCTCCATTTCTTCAAGGCTTGTACTAAAGCGTACATCTCAAGATCATAAGAGGAGTACTTCCTCTTAGCCTCATTCAACTTTTTTTTGAAAAATGCAATGGGTCTCCCCTCTTTGCTTAAAACAACCCCTATGGCCACATTAGAAGCACCACATTCAATCACCAAAATCTTTTAAAAATATGGAAAAGCTAGTATAGGTTTCTTTGCTACCTTTTTTTTTAGACTTTCAAAAGCCTCCTCAACCTCCTTGGTCCACACAAACTTGCATTTCTGCCACCCTTTGATTGTCTCCAAAATCAATGCACAAATCTGGCTAAGTCCCCTTATGAACTTCATGTAGAAAGAAGCCAAATTGTGGAAACTTCTAACTTCTATCATAGTCCTTGGAGAGGGCTAATTCAAGATGCTTTCCACCTTGTCTAGATCCATCTTTATGCTTCCACCTAAAACCACAAAACCAAGATATACCAATTCTGTTGGAATTAGGAGAGATAGGTATTGAGAGGGGAGGGGTGAATTAGTGCCTTCTAAAACTTTCACTTGTAAGACTTTCTGATCTATATTCATAAATTGTGATAACTGACAAAATAACTTGAATAAAATTGCATGTATCAATCATCTAGTTAACTTAATTAAAGTTAACAACATGAGATCAACATGGTAAACAAGTAACACAAGTATTTTGGTAATGCAAAAACACTTTTTAGAAGGTAAAAACTATGGTGGGGATAACACCCACAAATTCTTCACTACTGTAGATAGAAAAGGTTTGCCTGTTAAGGCTACAAGTTTTGATCACTTCTAGTGATCTTACACTATTAGGAGTAACATATTAGATCAGCTAGATCTACCTAGTTATAGGATTTTAACAACACTAATGTAGTGTGCACTCGGTTAAGAGATTTACAAAATACTATTAAGTCTACTCAGTTAAGAGATTTTATCAAAAACTCTATCACAATTGTCAGAAAGTAATAGGATAATTATCTACTAGTTAACAACTTAATTATCTGATACAGATCTATAAGTGCTCATAAATATCACCTTGACTATGATGAATTTCTACTCTAAATCTTCTTGGTAGCCTTTTCTGATTCTACTCAATTTAATAACTTTTGTTCTCTGTTCTACTTTAATAACTAATTGACTTGAAGTTAGGAAATGGATTCAAGTGCTCCATGACTCATATATATCAGTTCACCAACCCAAAAATGATGTGAACATATAGAATATATAGTGTTCTATTTTTCCACTTTAACAAAAATCAGGTTACAAAGATAATCATAACCCTAAGATCTACGATGCAAAATTAACCTAGATTAGCTATTACAAATAAGATAAACATTGCATTTAATGAATATCTTTTACAATAAATGCTCCTTAATCTTGGTAAAACATTTTATGATCTATTGTTATCATTTGCATAGAAGAATGTGCCATTTCAGATTACTATGCCATTTCCTGTGATCCTCAGTAAACACTATATAAATTGCTCGATGTATACTGCGATGTTCGGTGTTTACTATCCATCGGTATCAGTGTCTTCTGGTGCTTGGTAGACTATATTATGCTCAGTGTAGAGGCTTTATCAACTGCTCTATCTTGCTCCTAGTTACTGACCAACTCAATATAAGTTACCAACTGAACTGTTTAATCACCTTTGATACTAATGACAACCTTGAATGCTCAATAGAGATTAAAAATCTCCCCCTTTGGCATTAGTATCAAAACTTTGAATTTATATAGACAAAATGTTCTTATATATTCCTTATATCTCCACCATATACATATACAAATAAAAAAAATTCTAAGTACACCTTATGTACTCCCCCTCGGTACATATTCTAAGTACACCATATGTACTCCCCCTTAGTACATACTCCTGGTAGAATGTAGTATACAAAAACTTATAACCAATTTGGTATATACATGTTTTCCCCCTTTTTGATAATAATGCCAAATACAAAATATATACAGTATACTTACATCATATCAAAAATTGTTAGATGGGTTTTCTCCAAAGACTTCAAGAGGTTGTCCCACTCCTCTTTCAAGTTGGTGAGAGCAATATGCTCAAGACCAACTTGGGCATGCATGTCAAAGATATTGTCCAACACCAAAATCTCAGGTGTGGTGATGAGTTTCTCAGCTTTGACAATGTGTGCTTCAAAAATTTTTAGGTGTGGAATGAGTTCTTTCTGTAACTCTGTAACCTAATCTATTGTGTTCTCTTCTTGTCTCCTTAGATCTGCTATCAACCGCTGAAGTTCCTAAACTCAGTGAATATGCTTTAAGAAAGCATCAGGCTCGGTTGTAGCTACTTGTGTACTCAACTTGATTTCAGCTTCTAATCCTCTTATCTTTTCACTGACCTCTATAGTGAAGGTGTCTGAAGTACAAAGCTTGATTAGCAATTGATAGATTATCTAGGCAATAGATTTTACCTCGGTAATAACCTCAGATAATTTGACCTGTTTAAGTGCTACTTCCTTGCTAATCTTTTTTTCCAATTTATTCTGAATCTTTGATTCTGCCCTCTCTTCTATTATTTTGTCAGTATCTGTATCAGGGGCATTGATTATGTTAGCTAATTTTGCAAGTTGATCTATAATAGGAATATTCTCATCAATGTTTGTCTTTGGTACTATCTATTGGAGAATATCCCACACATCAGTTAATACTTCTTTCCATTTATGTTCTTTCTTTATCTTTTCTTGTGCCACTTTCCTAGAACATAACTCCCCATATTTCATTAACTCTTCAAGGCTTAGGGTTCTCGAGTCACATTCTGGAATAATAATGACTTCGTCAATGGTGACTGACCCTTTGCCTTTCTTCTTCTTCTTTGAAACAAGAGGTGACTTCAAAATAACAATATATTTTTCTTCATTCTTTGGAGTATCCTTCACAATAAACACTATATCTTCTTTCTTCTTCTCCTTGGTGGATGGGGTAGGAGTCTTAGTTGTAGTATCAGAGGGGTTCACCTCGGTTGACTTTGTATCTTTGGTATCCTTAGGTTCTGTGGACTATGCCTCTGTTGTATTAGGATGATTTGTATCTATAGGTTGTGTAGGCACTTATGTTTCAGTTGTTCAACTGACCTTCATTTTTCTCCTGTTCAACCAGTGACTCTTCAAATGTCTCAGTCTTATCTCCATATCTTACAGCAAGATCTTTTCTCATTTTCTTTACCCTACGAGACATTTTTTTGATCTCTATATTGATGGTGATTCTTGACTTAGCTTCTTCATAAGTACTGAACCTAGTGGCAGTGATGTCTATCGATAATGCCAAAAGTACATCAATAGATTTTAAGGCAAAATCTTTGTTCATTTTGTATCCCATCGGTGCCAACCATTTAGTTCTAGGTTCTATAGCCTTGATCATAGAGTAATTTGTACTCACTACAAAACATATATCATCTTCAAACTTATCCACCAATTCCCTCAGGATTCAACTTCTTTAATGCATTTTGGTCTTAAACTCTTTGAAATATGCATCAAATTCCTTATTCATATTCTTTCCTAAACTTTTCATCATTTCTTTGATTTGTGCAGTTATCAGTTTATCAGTTTCCCAGTTTACTTCACCGATGCCAGGTACATATTTTTGTAAATAAAAGAATGTTCAAACAAGTAGTGATTTGTACTTACATGTATTTGACTTCTTCAATCTTATAGTCTTCATATTCACTTGCACTTAATGTAGTAAAATTTTTGCAAGATCAACCTAGTGATCTTTCTTCATAATCTTGTAAGCCATGTCCACAGCGCTGTAGGGTACACTGTTTAATCTACTGGATTGAAATATTTTATACCCAATGACATGAGCTATGAATTTCACCACTGGATCTTTGATTGTTGATATCTTCAATTCTCTACCATCCCATTGTGCTCCAGTGTTCTTCTCAACATCGGGATGAGACAAACTGTGAAAGGCTTTTGCTTTGTTTATTGTAGGGAACCCAGTAAACCTACTGATAATCTTCTTTATGATCTCCTTAGGTTTATCAAACAAAAATTTTCTATCATGAAATCTTCTTAACATTATCCTTATCCAATCTGTGCTAAATGTCTATGGGAAGTGCTCGAAATGCGATAACCCTGATTCTTCAATTTTCTTATATTATGTCTTCAATATTCTGTCTAATTCACAAACCTATTGGTAAGTAGCAAAGGTTTCAAATTCACCTACTTCACCAATCTTGTAGTGAATATAGGCCCTTACGTCTTTAGTTAGCAAAACCCTATCCGAAATACTTGAAAATGTGCCCATATCGTCCGTTTGTGCTGCAACCTTCGAATGAGGTTTAAACTTTGCTTCTATGAAATTAGCTCTAACAATTAGTTCTACTTCTTCCTCAATGATGTTTGATTTTCTTGCTAATGATGTTGTTGCCATAAATCATTTCTAGGGTTTCAGCAAGCAATAGATAATAGACATGCAATAGCAAATAAACTTACTCGGTGCAGTCGAAGAATCTCATCAATTCAATCTACAGTTGCTTTGAATCTTTCTAAAAAATCTTAGCTCGAACTATGTTCTGTAAAATCTTCCCTCTTCAAAATCACAATGTGAAAATAAACTCTATTTTTGCATTTTTATAAACCTTTTCGATATTCCCACTCAAACATATAGTGCATTAAATGCTTGACCTAACCTTTAGTACAAAATAACTATCAGCTTAGTGATGTCTACAATTTTCTTCTCTTGGTTAACATAGAATTTCTTCATTAGTTTGCACTATTGTCGGTTAACCTAGTATAGTGATTACCGATGGGTAATCAACTCTCGTTTCTTCTTTTACCAACTCTACAACATTGTTGGCTCATAACACATAAACCATAGTGCATCTTTATTCATGTAGATTTTGTGTCTGTACATCATATATAAGAAACTGTATGCAAAATGTGATCATTTGAAATGTCAATCCCATACATACCTTTATCATCTTAAGTGGAGGTACCGATGTCACCTAATCCAATGGATGAGGTTTCATCGACAGTGTTACTTGACTCAGCATTCTCACTAGATGCCTTCTTCCACATAGTGTTCCTTAATCTTGTGATCTTTGCAATGTTATATCCACTTTCAAATATATGGTTTTCATCTGGTGCTCTGTCTCTATAGTTCTTGCTTAAATGACCGATCTTGTGATAGTGCATACAAGCCATTCCAGTGTTTGTCCAGTTTCATGAATGTCCAATCCAATCTTTTTTGTAAAAATTTGCTGCAATATGTCCATACCAACCACATACAACATAGCTAGTCCATGTATTATAATCCCAAACATTTGAGTTACCTTGTCTCTTCGATTGATAAGGCTTTCGTTGTGGTTCCTCCTTAGGTGTCCAGACTTGTTTCATTTTTGCCTTACATTCTCTTGTAGTGTGTCCATGCTTATTACAATTATAGCATATCTTCTCCATAGTGGTATTGCTAGCAAGATCCTTTTGTTTAGCTCTGCACTCATAAGCTAGATGTCCAAATTTTCCACAGTAATAACAATATCCATTGAATTTAGGAATGACAAGAGGTTTACCTTGTGCTTTGTTTCTACACACATTTGATGTATGTCCTAGTTTTTCACAATGGTAACATGTCAACACTTTAGGTTTCTAACTTTGATTAATGTCGATATTTTTAGCTTGCTATGATGATTCTCCTTCACCAGTATAGCCTACACTAGCTCTACTTCCAAATCTTCTTTGATTAGTTAAAAAGACATCAATCTTCTTGGAACTATCTTCAGCCATCTTCATCATTTCATTGTGTTGCTTTTGCATTTTTATTTCATTTCTTAGTTTTTCATTTTCTTCCCTGAGTGTTGTAACATCTTCAAGTCTTCTAGATAACTCTCCATTTACTCAGTTCACTTCTTGGTTAATGGTCATCATCTGATTTGATATTTGGAAATGACAGTCAGTGAGTCTCTATATTTCACTTTCTTTTGCTTAGAGTTGTTCAATCATCAGTCTTTGGTCTTCAATAGCTAGATTCCAATCTTGTTCAACTTGTCTACCATTGTTCACGATTTCCACCATTCTTACCATTTGAGATTCTTGACCGATTTGCAGTGCTTTCACTTGCTCAGATAGTTGATGGTTCTTTTCAGATAAATTAGAGATTATGCTTTCGGACCCGTCAGAGATGCTTCCAAAACTTGATCCAATGTGATCAAATATTTCCTCAATAGGTTGTTCATGATAACCGATTTCATTTTATAAAATTTCAAGGTTCTTCCTCTCAACCAGTGATTTCTTTAGTTCTTCCTTGGCTTGTTTATACTGTTCCACAAACATCTACATTTGTATCTTTTGATTCTCAATAGTCTTATCAAACTTGTATCTCTCTGTGACTTATATCTTTACCCTTTAGTGGTTAAACTGTTCAACAAGAGAACTGAGCTCTGATACCAATTGTTGGAATTAGGAGAGATAGGTACTAAGAGGGGAGGGGTGAATAAGTGCCTTCTAAAACTTTCACTTGTAAGACTTTCTGATCTATATTCATAAACTGTGATAACCGACCAAAATAACTTGAATAAAATTGCATGCATTAATCATCTAGTTAACTTAATGAAAGTAAACAACCTGAGATCAACATGATAAACAAATAGCACAAGTATTTTGGTAATGTAGAAACCCTTGTTAGAAGGTAAAAACCACAGTGGGGATGACACCCACAAATTCTTCACTACTACAGATAGAAAAGGTTTTCCTGTTAAGGCTACAAGTTGTGATCACTTATGGTGATCTTACCCTATTAGGAGTAACATATTAGATCAACTAGATCTACCTAGTTAGATGATTTTAACAACACTAATGTAGTGTGCACTCGGTTAAGAGATTTACAAAAGACTGTTAAGTCTACTCGGTTAAGAGATTTTATCAAAAACTCTATCACAATTGTCAGAAAGTAATAGGATAATTATCTGCTAGTTGACAACTTAATTGTTTGATATAGATCTATAAGTGCTCATAGATATCACCTTGACTGTGATGAATTTTTGCTCAGTAGCCTTTTCTAATTCTGCTCAATCTGATAACTTTTGTTCTCTATTCTGCTTTAATAATCGATTGACTTGAAGTTAGGAAATAGCTTCAAGTGCTCCGTGATTCATATATATCAGTTCACCAACCCAAAAATGATGTGAACATAGGAATATATAGTGTTCTATTTTGCCGCTTTAACAAAAATTAGGTTACAAAAATAATCATAACCCTAAGATCTACAGTGCAAAATTAACCTAGATTAGCTATTACAAATAAGATAAACATTGCATTTAATGAATATCTTTTACAATAAATGCTCCTCGATCTTGGTAAACCATTTTATGATCTATTGTTATCATTTTTATAGAAGAATGTGTCATTTTAGATTACTATGCCATTTCCTATGATCCTCAGTAAATACTATATAAACTACTTGGTGTATACTACGATGCTTGGTGTCTTCTGGTGCTTAGTAAACTGTATTATGCTTAGTGTAGAGGATTTACCGACTACTCTATCTTGCTCCTGGTTACCGACCAACTCAATATAAGTTATCAACCGAACTATTTGATCACCTTTGAGACTAATGACAACCTTAAATGCTCAATAGAGATTAACAAATTCTTCTTGCATGAAATTACATTTATCCAAGTTTATCAGGAGCTTTTCTTCTTGCAATATTTTAAGGACCAAGTTTAGATGTTTGAAATGTTCATCCTTAGTCTTGCTGAAAATAAGGATATCATCTAAATACACAATTACAAACTTGCCAAGAAATGTTTTTAACACCTCATTCATGAGCCTCATGAATGTGCTAGGAGCGTTGGATAACCCAAAAGGCATTACCCTCCTTTCATACAACCCTTCATAAGTTTTAAATGTTGTCTTCCATTCATCTCCCTCCCTTATTCTGATTTGGTGGTACCCGCTCTTCAAATAAACCTTCGAATAGTACCTTGCACCCCCTAGATGATCTAGTAGGTCTTCTATTCTAGGTATAGGGAACCTAAACCTAATAGTGATTCTATTTATGGCTCTAGAATCTATACACAACCTCTGAGTCCCTTCCTTCTCAGGTGCTAATAGGGCAGGAACAACACATGGGCTCAAACTTTTGGTAATCAAACCCTTCTCCAAAAGTTCTTGGATTTTCTTGGACATCTCTTCATTTTTCTAGGGTGTGAGTCTATAGGCTGCCTTGTTTGGAAGTGTGGCCCCAGGGATTAGATCAATGTTATGGCTAATCTCTCTAATTGGGGGTAAGGTATGTGGCAACTCCTTGGTCACTATTTCCTTATATCTTTCTAGAAAATTTGCTACCTCCTTAGGACCTATTTTCCTAGCTTCCTCTTTCACCTTCAATACCTTCCCCACTTTTGGTTTTGGTAATACCATCAATGAAAAACAAGGAGTGTCTTTCTCCTTCAACACCTTTAAAAACTCTTTTTCTCCTAGAAAGAAAAACTTGGAATCTTTTTGTTCTTCACCATTGTCAGGCAGGGGTAATAAAGTTACCTTCTTACCTTGGTGTCTTATGTAGTAGGTGTTCTTCCTTCCATCATGGTGTTCATTTGATTCATATTGCCACAACCTCCCCAAGAGAAAATGACATGCATCCATAGGCACTATGTCACAAAGTACCTTATCCTTGTACTTCCCAATCTGAAAATCTATCCATGCTTGCTCTTCAATGACTATATGCTACCCTTTTGTGAGCCATGACACCTTGTAGGGTGTGGGATGTGTAATCCTTTCTAGTTTTAGCTTATCAACTACTTCAAGAGACACCAAATTATCAGTAGAACTAGAATCAATAACTACTCTACATATTGTTATACACTAAGTTTTCACCCTATTCAAGCTCTCTTGGTCTTGATAACCTAGTATAACATGGGAATCATCTCCAGGTTGTGGGACCTATGCTAACTAAGATGAGACCTCCAAGTTCTAGGTTGGTTTCTCTTGGACAATCACCTTAATTTTCTCTTCAACATGAAAATAAAATTTTGAGGGAAAGGGGATAGAAGGAATGCTGAAAGGGAAATAACTAAAAGAAAACTACCTACTAGGTGATACACTGAAAAGACATGAACATAATATATTGGCAAAATTAGCATGAAAGCTCTCAGATCTAATAGAACACAATCTTCCTAAATAGGCTTGCATTAGTGTTTCATAGAGGGGTCTGAACAAAAGACACAAATTGTGACCTACAAGAAAATGTTCTCTTTAGCAAAAGGGCACAGGAATGAGACAGAATGACAATGGGTTGAAGTATACCCACAAACTCATTCAAATCAAATCAGACACAATAGCACACAAATAAGTTGAAAGAAAGAAGGGCTCTGGAACTCCAAGATTTCTCTAACAAAGCTAGTATATTATATTCAATAAGAGAAAACTTAGACAAGAAAGCATAGGGACAAAAATAATGTCACAAAATGCCTTTGCAATACCTAAGCATCAATGAAAGATTACAAACTATAGAAGCCAGAGGGCAGAAAGAATGCCATGGATAGCTCCTAAGAAAGAAAGACTCTCTATTAGAAAGTAAAACTCTCCATAAGGTAAACTCTATTGCAAAATAGCTTATTAAAACTAATATATACATCTCCTCAGCACGTAGGTAGGAGCAAAAATTCAATTAGGGTTACATAGAATTTTCATAGAACAATAGAAACCCTAATTTTGTCATGTCTGATCATAACTACATCCTTGAAATATCTTGTTCGATCAAATATAAGCTTTGCATGTAAAATCCATTACCATAACTACCTCTGAAAGGTCAGCTGATCCATCTACTTCTCTGCAAGTTGGGGCCATCATAACTTCTCAAATCAAATCTCTTATAGATATTTGAATTTTTAATATAAATGGTCATTGGTGGTGCCAAGCCTTTATCTTTATCAACAATTGATATTTGAAGTTGCTCTTACTTTAAAACATGGTTGCTAGATCTTATCTAGTTTACCCAAACACCACTTTGGACTTTAACCTTAACTCTACATTTAACCTTAGGCTCTCTTTTCCATTTAGTCATTGAATCTCATGACCTTTTTCACTAACTCTGGCTTAGTCTAGTGATTCAGTGACATGTGTTGATCCTATCTTGATCTAATGGTGGTTGTCGAGTCTTTTGATATCTTTGGCATAGTCCTTCTCATTAGGAGATTACCTGACTTAAGGTAATCTCATAATCACTAGATAGAAAAGAATATTCTCTTTTTATTGAGTGATCACCCGATTGAGCTATAAACTTGGGCCTATCTTGCCACTTTTCATCATACCATTGGCCTTTGACTGATAGGCACCAGATCTATCTGGCATAGGACCCACTTGATAGGAGCACTAAGCTGGAGAGAGGATCGATGGTTGTCGCATGATCACAAGGGGCAAGAATATTCCTTGTGGTCATGCAACAATTTTAGGATCAAAAGGAATACTACCCACTAGACCCTACCTTTCCATGTGTCACTCTTTCATTCACTTTTGACTACATTATCAACTCTAACAACTGCTAATTATTCTGACATTAACTCAACCTATCTTTCACCATGGACAATCTAGAGATCAAGAAACTACATAAAAATCTAAGTCTCATGATCTTTTCATAATCCTAGGTTTAATCATGAGACTCCTTGACTAAAGATATTTTAAATTAGCTTTTACCTTGGTATTGGATTTTGGAGATCTAGCGTCTGAGCTGCAAGTCTCCAAGTCGATTGGCTTATTAACTTAACTCATTACCTTCATGAGACTTCATGACTGAAGAAAAACTTAACCTGGCATTGACATAAGTCATAACTGTAGTTAGGAAAATCACTTAAGTTTCTAGATCTCTGGAAGAAAATTGACCTTGGGTTACATTAAGAGATTGCCTGACCAAAGGGGTTTCTTAAGTCACTAGATAGAAAGGGAATATTCCATCTGATCAGGAGATAAAGAAATAAAAGGTAGTCGTAGGATCGGGAGACATAAAGGAATATTCTTTTGAGCTTTAGAGATCTCATGACTAACCTACTAAGGAAAAGCGCACATGCAAAATGAAGACTTTAAGTGATTGGAAAAGTAACTGCGAAATAGAACAGGTCATAGGGTTTCTAGGTTTTTTTGCCTCTAACGGTCACATTTTTCAAATTTAATGGCTATCAGACCAAAGGGTTTGAATCAATTTACAGAGACTAGAGGAAAAGCCATAGAACCATGAAAACTTCACAAGGTGTTCAACAGGGTTTTACGAGAATTGCTGGATAGAGCCCAGCCTATGGCCAAAATTGTATGGAACAGGAAATTTTGGGTAACATTTTGGCAATTTCTGCTGGATGTCAGCCTGCTAGACATTATGGCCAGTAGCCTTAGATGCAATTCATTGGGCATAGGAGTCATCTTATGAACACAAAAACTTTCTTGAAAAAGAGATAGGCAGAGGGAGGAACAAAACTGTGCTCGAGCACTTCTTGAAAAGTAGGGAAATTAACCTAGAAAATTGGAAGAAAGTAGGAAAACTAACCTAACCTAAATTAACTAGTATAGAAAATTGGTCAAACAAAACCATTTACTATTTGTGAAAAATAACTTCCCATCCTTCTCAGCTTACAATAATCCACATGCTTCTGGAAATCTTTTACAACATGAAAATAGGAGATATACATGATCATTTGCTGTGAAAATTTCATCTTGAGAAATATCTAACTTACTGGAAGTAGCTGATCTAAAACACCATCATCTTGAGGAGAATCAGCAAGCAGCAATAGGACTTTACTTACTTGATCATTTGGGATAGAATGCTTATTGAATTCATTCTTAGTTTCATCTTTTGATAGAACTTCATGTAGAGGTGATGGCACCACTTGATCTTCTTTGATAGCGCCCATCCTGGCCACATGTTTGATAGGACACCCTTGTTTGATAGTGAATCTAGAGATTTCCCTGATAAACTTAGGTTCCTAAGAGATTACTTCAGTCTGATTGATTTCTTCATTATGCTGGCTAGAAATAATCTCCTCCTGCAGCTTGTAGGTACCTTCTGGGAGTGTAGGCTTGTCATCAAGATGTAGACAAAATTGCTCCATCTCGTCCCAAAACTGATCTTCCTCTTCATCTTCCTCATTCTTTTGTAGGAGAAGTATACTCTTATCAGCAAAAATCTCATTATTTTCTACAATCTTCTTTTTCTTTTGTTGTTCAAAAAAATCTAGCTTTAGATCAGCAATCTCCTTTTCAATGGTCTCCTTTTGTTCCTCTAGCTAGAAATATTTCTCAATCTGCATTTGATAGCCTCTCTTGTATGTTTTAGTTGTAGAATCCAAGAATCCTATCTTTTTCTTAAGATCTTGTAGCTCCTTCTCATGAAACTCCTCATGATCTCTCAGTTCTTTTTCTTTCTCTAAATGAAATTCATTGCCTCTATCAATCATGGCTTTTATTAGATTTATTTGGTCTTGAACCACCTTTTCACAAATATTCCTCTAAACTTCCAACTCTTCATAGACATCCTTCTGAGCTGCTAATGTTCTTTGAAAGTATTCTTCTTTTACAGTTATAGCAGCACTAACCTAAATCAAATTTTACTCATAACCTTTATTCAGTGTTGCTAGATTGCTTGCAAGGGCTGCTTGATTTTGTTGTTGTCCTATAATGACCTCTTCATACTGCTTCCATCTAGCATCCAACTACTCCTTTTCTTGTGTCCACATATTCCTTTTCTATGTCCCAACACCTCTTCATAGTGTCTCCTCTATTCTTCTGGATCCTTTTGATAAATCTTCTTTTGTACCTCTAATCCTCCAGCAAACTTGGCTTCATTCCTCTTATATTGCTCAACTAGATACTTCTACTTCTTATGGCACAACTCTTGTTCATGCATATGAGTCTGATGTGCAAGATCCTATTGTTGTATTCCAAATTCTTGTTTCTCTCCTATGAAAAAAACCTCTTCTACAGGCTCAAGGTATGCATTTTGATGTTGCCAATATGCTTCAGCAGGGGTGGGTGGGTGGAAAGCATGTAGGACTTGCTAGGTATTTGCTGGAAAAGGACCATTTTGCATGAAATTAGTAGTAGAACTACTTGGGAAAGGTTGACAAAAAGATGTATAAGAAACTTCCCCATCAAAATGAGGATGATATGCCATTGTAAACACTTGATCCACTCAAAACTAGTAGAATTTTCTCAGAGTCACCAGATATGCAAAAATGACCTCTCAAAGGCCTAACTTGTTGATGGCATATCATAACCAACAAGAAAGCAAAATAACTCTGACCTTGTCCCACCGAGCATGCCAAAATTGATATACACTACATTTGCACCCTATTCAAGCTCTCTTGGTCTTGATAACCTAGTATAACATGGGAATCATCTCCAAGTTGTGGGACCTATGCTAACTAAGATGGGACCTCCAGGTTCTAGGCTAGTTCCTCTTGGACAATCACCTTAATTTGTTCTTCAACATGAAAGTAAAACTTTGAGGGAAAAGGGATGGAAGGAATTCTGAAAGGGAAATAACTGAAAGAAAACTACCTACTAGGTGATACACCAAAAAGACATGAACATAATATATTGGTCAAATTAGCATGAAAGCTCTCAGATCTAATAGAAAATAATCTTCCTAAATAGGCTTGCATCAGTGTTTCACAAAGGGGTCTGAACAAAAGACACAGACTATGACCAACAAGCAAATGTTCTCTTTAGTAAAAGGGCACAAGAATGAGATAGAATGACAGGGGGTTGAAGTATACCCACAAACTCATTCAAATCAAATCAGACACAATAGTACACAAATAAGTTGAAAGAAAGAAGGGCTCTGGAACTCCAAGATTTCTCTAACAAAGCTAGTATATCATATTTAAGAAGAGAAAACTTAGACAAGAAAGCACAAGGATAGAAAGAATGTCACAAAATGCCTTTGCAATACCTAAGCATCAATGAAAGATTATAGATTGTAGAAGCCAAAGGGCAGAAAGAATGCCACAGCTAGCTCCTAAGAAAGAAAGACTCTCTTTCAGAAAGTAAAACTCTCTAGAAGGTAAACTCTGCTACAAATCAACTTATTAAAACTAATATATACATCTCCTTAGCACGCAGATAGGAGCAAAAAATTAGTTAGGGTTACATAGATTTTTCATAGAATAATAGAAACCCTAATTCTTGTAATACCCCAAAATTGGCACCTATTAAATTTTAATCAATTTTGGTGCATTTCTCAAATTTCTGCATCTTCAAAGTCCTAGTTCACTAGGCAATTTTCTCTCTCCTGCTTGACTTTACTTGACTTGATGTCAAATGCAAAAAACCTTAATTTGCAATAATCAAATATTAAATTAATTCCTAAGTCCTAGACTTTAATTGGCTAAATAATCTCTATGATAAGTTAATTTAATTATAAAGTCTTAAGTGCTTTTTATTAAATTAAATTCACCCCTTTAGCTAAATACCCTTGAAAGGAATTAATAAATATTTAGTTAATTGAATGGACACCTCTTTATTTGAATTTAACAATTCAAATTACTCAAAAGGTCACCTCCCACATGTGGAAAATTCCATTCTTTTAATTAAATAATTCATTGTCTTTTTGTCTCAATTAGGAATGAAGAGTCATGAGTTTCAAATCAAGAAACTCTTCATTCCTCTTCTGGCTTGGTCTATTTAATGAGGCTCTTTTTCCCATTCATGGGGAGGAAAATCTTGAGAGCAACTAAACTATAGCATTTTTTTGATTCAAGGAAGCTTTTGCATATTAGCTTGTTTTTCTCATCTTAGTTTAATCTCATACTAGTGTTAGTTTGCTTTTGTTCATAGCTTAAACATCATCTTTATTTCAAGTTCTTGAAAATAACAAAAAAAATTCTACATTTCATATCTATTTCAAGCATTTAGATTAAGTTGCATTCATCTTAGTTTACTTTCATATTTGCTCATCTTTATGCTTTTAAAATCCTCCATTGTAGTGTTGGTCTTATGGTTGTTGGCTCTCCAATCTGAGAGCAATTAAACACCCCACCTGCATAGGAGGCAACAAGTCTCTTTCTCATGAATTTCAGATTGAATAACTCATATTCTCTTCATAATTAGATCATTGAAACAATGACTATGTTGTGTGTGTGGTTGAATTAAGAGGCTCACATTCACCCTCATACATTTTGGCGCCCACTGTGGGGCAGAAAATCTAATTTCTGGCCTCATTCTCATTTTTTTTATGACAAGAATTTAAGCTCTGTCTTGCATCTGAACTGTCTGTGTATGGATTCTCGTGCGAGAATCCAGAGCATCCCACATGAGGTTTCACTCCTTGTAGCACTCTCTTGCATGAGCTTTTGCATCATTCCGTGACACCTTGCACTTTCTCGCATGAGCCATTGTACTTTCTCGCATCAGCCATTGTACTCTAGAAAATAGGCACCCATTTGTTTTGAAATTTTCACAAATGGTATCAAAAGTTTAAGTGTGATATATCGTTGGAAAGGTCTTTCCAAGCCTGATCCAACCATGCTAGTTTCATTCTCATATTTTACCATTTGATGAGCTATTTTTATTGCAAATTATCTAATTTTTATTTTTCTAACCTTGTGGGTCTAACAAGTTGTTTTGAAGGTGCTCTTGCTTTCATGGAAAATGCTTAAAACAAAGCATTGGACTTGAGGTACTTTGTTCCATCTCTACAACATTTGGACTTTGGGATTAAAATTGAACCTCTCATGTGTTTGGCTTGAGTGTTTACATGCTTTCATAGAACACATTTCAATTGATGCTCTTAATGGGAAATGAATGAACATAGATTTTCTTTCATACAAGTTTATGTAAGTGAATGTTTGTGTTTAAACCTTAAGTAATTCTTGGTTCCAATATCAAATATCTCATTGAGTGATTGAGGACATTGATTCATTCCTTGTTTACATGAAGAGTTAAATACACCACTTTGTGGACTCACTTCATGTTTACTTGGAAAGTTAAATATTCCATGATTCAAACCCTCTTGCACTTATGAGTAGTATTGATTAGTAGTCTTAGATTACTTGTGATTGATCTAGATTGCTATCTTGGGTATTTGGACTTGCTCAACTTCCGGCCCCTCGTTCCACCCCGTGGTTGCAAGGTTAGCACCACATTAAAGGGGAGGGGTCTACATAGAAAGAAGCGTTAATTGTTCCACCAGGCAACCCTTTTGTGCTTTTTAGAACTCATTAGTTTTCTAAGGTGTGGACTCACTTTGAGTTTGTGTGAAGAGTTAAATGTTCCACTTTTGACTCACTTTGAGTTTGTGTGAAGAGTTAAATGTTCTACTTTTGGACTCACTTTGAGTTTTTGTGAAGAGTTAAATGTTCCACCTTGTGGACTCACTTCACATTCACTTGAAGAGTTAAATGTTCCACTTTTAGACTCACTTCACATTCACTTGAAGAGTTAAATGTTCCACTTTTGGAATCACTTCACATTTACTTGAAGAGTTAAGTGTTCCACATTTAGTGCTTTAAATACTTTTGATAGAAAATGACTTACTTTTTTATTTCTAGAAGGCCTGCTTGGGGATTTCATCACCTCAAGGGATGACCTTAACTCCCGTGTTCCGGTGGAGTATAAATATCGGGAGGTGAATCCAAAGACACCTCTCTTGGGAATGAGTTAGATTTCACTCTTGGATAAGCCTCAAAGAACTTTATACCTTTGAGAAATGAAGGAGGAGATTTGGGTTACCATCTCCCCCCAGTTGTGTGATTTTGGATTCTTCTCATCTACAGATTTGTGCCTCACGTACCTTGTGTATATCGAGGAATCCTTTTAGAAAAGCCATGTATATCCTTGTAGACAACTTGCTAGGATGTTGTTGTGTTCTAAGTGCCTACTAAAACATTTTCAAGAACATACACAAGTAGAGTCCTTAGGGAGTAGAAATACTAAGTCACTATTCCTGTTCATGCGCAAGGTTGCTTTGTCCCTTGCCCATTGCTTGAAGACTATTTGCTTGAACTGCTTGATTGTTGTCTTACTTGCTTGATCAATGACATAAATCTGATCTGCCTTTTTGCCTGTGGTCTATTCTTCTATTTTCCTGTTGTTTACCATTAGAAACTAGTTGTGTCGAGTTAGGAATCGATCGATCTTTTCTTTGACTCTCATTGTCTCTCATTAGTCTACCTTATCTCATTATGCTTTTGAACCTCACATTGCGATAGTCTTATCTAGGCTATTCTAGCCACCTCTTTTGATGATTTGTACCTGGTTCATCTTGCATCTTGGCTGTTCTAGCCATTTTTTCCTCTTTTCATTATCTTTGAGATAGAGTCTAGCATTATCCCAAATCTTTTCTCATTACAACTTCATCTATGATTGTCATGACTCGAAGTGGCAAGACTTATCCCATTCAGAATACTGATCAAGATAGAAGTGAATCTCCTAATCAAGAAATAGGTCATCCCAAATCTGTTATGAAATCTAAACTTTTTGAGAGATCCTCGCATTCCTCCTCATTCCAAGAGTATTACAATCCAACATTTCAGATACAGTCTGACTTATTATTTCAAGAATATTATAACCCATTGTTTGAAGACCAACAAGACTTTGAAGGGTCACTTTCTAAAATTGAACCTATTGATCCTTTTGAACCTATTGACTCTTTCATGATCTCTCAGAATACTGCCAACAAGATGGGAGATCTATTCCACCTCCCAGGGGGAGGTACATTCAACAATAGTCATGAGAAATCTCCAAATGACCAAGGTCATGTCCAGTCTCTAAATGACAAGAGATATGATCAATCCCACAAATTTCAATATTTGGTCAACATCTAGGGCCTTTGCAATTTTAAACAATGACAACAAGAGCCTCTCCTAACATTTATCTAGAGATGGAGACAACTATGCTTGAAGTATCCGCATGAATTACCCGAGTCTGAAAAGCTTGATATCTTCTTGGACAATCTTGTCCCAAATTTTGGATACCAAGTATGATTACAAGGTCCCCTCACTTTTGACAATATGATTAGGTGAGCTATGAGGATAAAAGCATTTATGGTCAAGAAGGGAGGATTGACTTTGATCAAAGACAACAAGCAAGGACCTTCCCCCTCGAACAAGGATAGGGATAAGATTATCAAAAAAAACATAGATGTTATGAATGACAGGGTTGTTGACAATGTGATGCCAAAACCCTCAAAGTCTATCTTTAATCTTAGCTCTAGCATGCAAATAGTCAATACCACTGAGAAGGCTACAATAGAAGCTCAACCGCCTTCCAAATTTTCTAGAAAAAAACCTTGGATCTCTCACTGTGACATGATCATTGCTCCAGGGAGAAAGGATACTCCTAAACCCAAAACTCCCTTTGTCTTGCAAGGCCCTGCATCTCCCTCTTATAAATCCACATAGTCTCTAGCTTGTGTAAATGCTATCACTCAATCTCATGTGAAGATTGTTCTCAAAGGTCTCAATCCTTTGACATCCGAACCAAAACTATCTATGGATAAAACCCTCATTGAGGTAAACATCCCCAAAGATCTCAATCTTGACCAGTTTCAATCTATGGTGGGTCACTTGACTTCACCTCATTATTTATCCTTCTCTGAAGAAGATGATCACTTGCTGAGCCACCCACATAATCCTCTCCTACACACTAAAGTTATGATAGGCCCCAAGTGTATCCCCCGCATCCTCATTGATGATAGTGCTAGCCTAAATACTTGCTTTTCTAAGATGCTTACCCAAACAACAGACAACCTTGTTCCCGCCAATAGAGAGTCCACTGAGTTCTATGATGCTAAGCTAAAAGAAATAGAAAAGACCCTAAAAATAAAAGATATTGGCATGGGGGAATATTAGATTGAATCCATCTTGTCTTTGACAACTCTCCCTCCTTCTCCATGTTCTTGTGAGGAACCTTCTAAAGATGGATTTAGTATTGGCTATCAGGGCCATGAACTTGACCAACCTAGCTACAGCTCTCACTCACATGAAGATTTAGATGATGAAGAAGAAAAAATTCAGCCTATGACATGTGAAAGACCCTTGAATATTCAAAATCCTGATTCAAACTATCAAGGAGAGTCCTATTTATCTTCTCAAGTGCTTCAAGAACATGATTTTGGTCCTCACCAGGAGGATTTTATATACTCTACTAAATAGATTTCTACTACTATAGCTACTACTGAATATTTCACTACCTCTAATGGCACACAAACTGATTGGGAGCAACTATTGGATGCTTCCCTTATCTTGGGTATGCCTATTCTAGATTGTTCTACCATTTCTACTGTTGAACAAAATCCTACTACTATCGATTCCAATGATACACATACTAACTGGGAGCAACTATTAGATTCTTCCCTTATCTTGGGTATGCCCCAAGGTATGCTACTCTACTGCTCCTACTACTGAACAAGATCCTGCTATTGAAGAAACATTTCCTTTGACAGATGATAGTGATGAAGAAAATTTGCCTCCGACTATGTCTCTAGCTGAATGGGACTCCATATCAGATGCTACTATGAAAATACTAGTTGATGCTACACACTTATATGCTAGTCTTAACAACTTAGAAAGAGGAGAAAGTTATGTTCCTCCAAATCAAGTTATTGATGATGGTCCTTTCCACTCTCCTATGGAGATCATTCCTATGGATAATAGGCCATCTACTCCAAGCTATACTCCTACTGCTCCAGCAAATCATGGGTATGTAAGGCCCCATTCTATTACAACTTCATGGAATATTGGTAGATCCAGAATTGAAATGGTTCCTATTCGTGCACTCATACCACCTGAAAGGGGACCTAACTCTTGGAATAGATTATCTTGGTTAGGCTCACATAATATTCCTCCAAACTTATCTGACTCTTCTAGGATGACTCACAATCGACAACACTCTATGGAAGATTACTTTCTTGATCTATCTAATGCATTCATGAATGATGAGGATGATACAAATATATTTGCACTTGAGCCCATCCCATTGACTTCTCTTCCCTGTTCATCTCCCAAAAAAGTGGCCCATCCACTTCCATTTCCACCTCTCCACCTGAACTAGTCATATAAGCCTCTTTCATCCACCATTCCTAAGTCTTTTGGAAGTAACTTGGATGTGCAACATAAAAACAAAAATAATGAGAATCCACTTATATCTCAAGGTCACCATGTCCAATCTAATCGATATGTGACTATGAAGAAAGGAAAGCAACAGAGGTGTTCAAAAGACTGCAAAGGTCCTCAAAAAGAAGAAGACAATCAAAAGCCAGAAAATAAAATAAAAAATGGATCTCGAAATCCATTCTACAGGCATTGTCATCAAAAGCACCTCAAAGTAAAGAAGAAAAAATTCAAAAGCTATGTGGATTCCAAAGAAAGGAAAATTAAAGTTGTTATTCAAGCTTCCAAAATTCTCATACTTCCCTCCATTCCATCACCCTTGCCTCTCATACTTTACCCTCTTCACTCCATCTTGCCTTTTCCCAAATTGCATATCAATATCTCCTTATTGCTAATGACGTGACCAAGAGAAATCTAGAATGTACTTTTTCCAAGCATTTAGAGCGTGGGAAATCTGACAAAGAGTTAAGGTGTGTCCATGAGGATATTTTTGGGTCTCACTTAAGTGATCTTTCCTTGACTATGGATCTCTTGATTGTTGGACACTATTGGTTGGATCTCTGTTACTACTACAACATCTAGTTCTAGTTCTGCAACTTCTCACCTGGCTACTACTACAAATGACTGTGTTTCTAGAAATCACCACTGAAGGAGAACCACTCAAAGAGCCCATCAACACTCTTCATTTGAAGAAGTTCTACAGCTAACATTCTCTATGTGCTCATGTAAATACTTATTGGTCCTGAAAAAAATCCTAAAAATTGATATATTGCAAAAAATCCTAAAAATTGCAAAATGTCTTGAAAAAATGATCATCTTAGTGAAAACCTGGCAAACAAGCACTTTGATGTATCTATTATCCTAGTGAAAACCTGGTAAACAGGCACCTTGATAATACTAAAAAAAAAATAGAAAATTTGAAAAAAAATCAAAAAGAGAAAAAAAAATACAAAATAATGAAAAATATAAAAAATACAAAAAAAATGAGATATTTAAAAAAATACAAAAAAAGCAAAAAAAGAGAAAAGTACAAAAAAATTGAAAAAAGAAAAAATGTGCCATTGATGAAAACCTAGTAAATAGGCGTCATGGTAGCAAAAATAGAATCTCTGCCAAGATGGTGAAAACCTAGTAAACAAGCGCCTCTTGTTTTCCTGAAGTATCATCTTCTCTCGGCGTCGCTTGGCTCTTAGTTTCTTGCTTTAGTTTGCTTTCCAGCTTTAGTTTGTTTCCTTTGTTTCCTACTTTAGTTTGTTTCCCTCTTTGGATTGCTAGCTCATCCTTTTTCTTTCACTACCTTTGAGATTTTTCTCGACTCTTCATAGATTGGAACTGGTTCATGCTTGGGGGCACCTGCCTAGTCTAGGGAGCATTTTCCTATCACTTTCACAAACTCTTTTTGAGCATCGGTCACTAGTGGTTCTCACTGTGTCTGCCTACTGATGCCTAGCTACTTTTGAGATTTCTCTCCTTGAGAATCTCTCATGTATCGAACGCCAGTGGTTTTCTACTATGCTTTCCTACTAATACCTAGCTTTCATTTGACCTCTCTCTTTTGGGATCTCTCCCTTACATCAGTCACTAGTGATTCTCACTATGTCTGCCTACTGATGTTTTGCTAGTATCTATGAGATTTCTCACCATGAGGATCTCTCTCGTATCAGTCACCAATGGTTCTCACTGTGTTTTCCTACTAATACTTCATTAGTTTCCCAATATCTTCTTGAGACTTAGTCTCCCACGATGGTCACTAGTGAGTCTCACTAGGTCTACATGTTGTCGCTATCCTGACGAGACTTTAAACATTGTATGTTTCTGATTTGACTTCAATCTACTTGAACACGAACTTAAATTGAAACTAAAACTAAATGTGTGTTTCTCTAAGGCATGTTGAGCTTTGTTTTCTTTGAGTGCTTGTTTGTTTGCTTTGTTCTTTTCTTTTCTTTTTGTTTGTTGGTTTAGTTCCAATGATCCAAAGAATTCACATAAGAGAGGTGTCCATTTGTAAGAGCCTCCATCTCGTATTGGATGGCCATGCGTACCTTGACTCCTTTTATATGGATGCTTTGGTGAGGTTGGTTCTTCTCCTTGTCTTTTGAGTGACTTCTTTCTATTACTGGTGAAATTGTAAATGCTCATCATGTTAAGTGAACGTCAAGGTCACTGCAAGCAATCTTTGGCAAAAGAAGGAACTCCTATGTGTTTGGTGTGTTTGTCGCAAGAAACATTTAGGTCATTCTAGCATCTATGCTCTAATACTTATGTTAACTTGCTAGATTAAAAGGAATAGGTGTTCAGGTCATTATGGCTTCTTGTGCCTTAATGCTTACAACTTATTCTAACAAACTTAAGACTTATGTCATATTCATATTCTCATGATAGTGATATTAGTGAGGATTTTATGACATCTTGTGATTGTCCGAACTTAAAAGGCTCTATGATGATAAATGTGATGAGTCCAACAACCAAGTCCTAGGGTTTGCATTTTCATTTTAGGCTGGCATCTTTAGCTTAGGCTTGCATTCACATTCTCATCTTGCATTTGACATGATATCTTGTTTCTCTCTTAATGGTCTTCATCGAAGGTTCTCATCTTTTGTCCTGGGTTCATCTTGGTTGCACAAGGTTTCAGGATCAAAATCAAAATCTAACATCTCTAGATAGCTCAAAATCGTATTTTAAATTTTGAGACCCTTTGGGATCAGACGCTTGTGCAGTCAGCCTTTTGGCATAATTTTCCTACCAAATCCTCATCTTTGCATCATGTTCTCAAGATCTTTACTCTTTTCATCAAATTCAACCATGGTCAAATTTGGTTAGCAGGACCTTTGGATTGCTTCAAAGTGCTTCTAATCTTCTTTATCTATAACCTCTTACTGTCAATCATCTTCTGACGTGTCATCTTTCGATTTCATTCCTGAGGGGGCAGGATGATTGCATCATTGAATCTTGTCGAATCAATTCTTGAATCAGTCTGATCTGAATCATCTGTTCTCATTGCTAGGGACATCTTGGTGCCTTGCATCTTGTTATCTTATCATCTATCTCTTAGATATTTGAGCAATCTAACTTGGATCCTCAAGGGCCAAGCTTCATTCTAGAGATGGTTCTTGAAATCTTTTTAGGTACTAGGGCAATCTAACCCTAATTCATGGGAGTCAAGCTTCATTCTAGAGATGGCTCTCGAAATATCTTCTAAGAACATTATCTGGGCAATCTAACCCAGGTCTCGAAGGACTAAGCTTTGTATTAGGGTGATCTAACCCTGATTTTGGAGATAGTCCTAGAATCTGCATCTTCATCAATTGGTATTGGGGCAATCTAACCCCGATTCTGGTTCTCTTCTAAGACCGTTGTCTTTGCAATCTAACTTGGACTTCAAAAAATCTCATCATCTGTCACTTCAGACTTTTCTTTGAATCAATGCATTGTTCGCACATCAATTCAAAGAGGGGCAAATGTAATACCCCAAAATTGGCACCTATTAAATTTTAATCAATTTTGGTGCATTTCTTGAATTTCTGCATCTTCAAAGTCCTAGTTCACTAGGTAATTTTCTCTCTCCTGCTTGACTTTACTTGACTTGATGTCAAATGCAAAAAACCTTAATTTGCAATAATCAAATATTAAATTAATTCCTAAGTCCTAGACTTTAATTGGCTAAATAATCTCTATGATAAGTTAATTTAATTATAAAGTCCTAAGTGCTTTTTATTAAATTAAATTCACCCCTTTAGCTAAATACCCTTGAAAAGAATTAATAAATATTTAGTTAATTGAATGGACACCTCTTTATTTGAATTTAAAAATTCAAATTACTCGAAAGGTCACCTCCCACATGTGGAAAATTCAATTCTTTTAATTAAATAATTCATTGTCTTTTTGTCTCAATTAGGAATGAAGAGTCATGAGTTTCAAATCAAGAAACTCTTCATTCCTCTTCTGGATTGGTCTATTTAATGAGGCTCTTTTTCCCATTCATGGGGAGGAAAATCTTGAGAGCAACTAAACTATAGAATTTTTTTGATTCAAGGAAGCTTTTGCATATTAGCTTGTTTTTCTCATCTTCGTTTAATCTCATACTAGTGTTAGTTTGCTTTTGTTCATAGCTTAAACATCATCTTTATTTCAAGTTCTTGAAAATAACAAAAAAAAAATCTGCATTTCATATCTATTTCAAGCATTTAGATTAAGTTGCATTCATCTTAGTTACTTTCATACTTTCTCATCTTCATGCTTTTAAAATCTTCCATTGTAGTGTCGGTCTTATGGTTGTTGGCTCTCCAATCTAAGAGCAATTAAACACCCTATCTACATAGGAGGCAACAGGTCGCTTCCTCACCAATTTCGTATCAAATAACTCATATTATCTTCATAATTCGATCATAGGAACAATGACTATGTTGCGTGTGTGGTTGAATTAAGAGGCTCACATTCACCCTCATACAATTCTGTCATGTTTGATCATAAATACATCCTTGAAATATCTTGTTCAATCAGATATAATCTCTACATGCAAAATCCATCACCATAAATGCCTCTGAAAGGTTGGTTGATCCATCTACTTCTCTGCAAGTCAGGGGCGTCATAACTTCTCAAATCAGATCTTTTGTAGATATTTTAATTTTTAATATAAATGGTCACAGGTGGTGCCAAGCCTTTATCTTTATCAACAACTAATATTTGAAGTTGATCTTACTTTAAAACGTGGCCACCAAATCTTATCTAGTTTACCCGGGCACCACCTTGGACTTTAACCTTAATTCTGCACTTAACCTCAAGCTCTCTTTTCCCTTTAGTCACTGAATCTCATGACCTTTTCACTAACTCTAGCTTAGTCTAGCAATTCAGGGACAAATGTTGATCCTATTTTGATCTGATGGTCATCGCTAAGTCTCTTGATATCTTTGGCATATTCCTTCTCATTAGGAGATTACCCAACTGAAGGTAATCTTGTAATTGCTAGATAGAAAAGAATATTCTCTTTTTATTGAGTGATCACCTGACTGAGCTACAAACTTGGGCCCATCCTACCACTTTTCATCATACCATTGGCCTTTGACTGATAGGCACCTTGAATCTATCTGTTACAGAACCCACCTGACAAGAGCATTGAGCTAGAGAGAGGATCAACAATTGTCACATGATCATAAGGGGCAAGAATATTCCTTGCAGTCATTTGACAAATGTAGTATCAAAAGGAAGACTACCCACTAGGCCCTGCCTTGCCATGGGTCACTCTTTCAGTCACTTTTGACTACTTTATCAACTCTGACAACTGCTAACTATTCTGACATTAACTCAACCTATCTTTGACCATGGATAATCTGGAGATCAAGCGACTACATAAAACTCTAAGTCTCATGTGTTGGAAATATGTGTTGTCATTGATGTTACACAATATAAAGGAGACTGTTGGAATCACTCAATGTCACAAACAGCAGCAGCAAATAGTGCAAACCGAGTCAGACAGTGCAAACCGAGTAGACAGTGCAAACTGAGTCAGACAGTGCAAACCAAGCAGACAGTGCAAACCGAGTTAGATAGTGTTTACCGAGCAAACAGTGCAAACCGAGTCAAACAGTGCAAACCGAGTCAGATAGTGTTTACCGAGCAGATAGTGCAAACTGAGCAGATAGTATGTATACCGAGCAGAACTGAAGGAACCGAATGCAGTATGTCTACCGAGTCACCAGTAGTTACCGAGTTCAATACTTTCCGAGTGGACTAGTATGGACCGTGCCTCCATTTCCACCTAATGCATGACGATGCCGAGTGATGCAATGGCCGTCGAGTATCAGAAAGTCACCGAGTAAGTTAGCAGGAACCGAGTAACATTACTTGGGCCGACTTTGTAACATATGTATTTATTTGTCAGATTTGTTGAAGCCGACTTATGAGCACCTATGATTAATTGATTATTCCTGCCGACTGTTGGAATAATTAATTGTTTGGTATGATTGTTAGTGCCGACTTGATCAATCAATTGAACAATCAGAATGGTATATATATACAAGTCATTTTGAAGGCAGAAGTGTGTAAAGAAGTGAATGTGTGTGGAATACAAGAGAAGGTATTCAGAGGTGTGAATTATGGAACCGAAGAGACATATGTGATCAAAGAGGATCAATTGAAGCCGAACAGAGATCTGTAATCAGCAAGGCAGTTGCATCAGCATACAGGTCATTTCATTGTTACTTTCTAACCATTGTAGCAGTGATACTAAAATCTCTTAACCGAGTTGGTTTAACAGCCATTTTGTAAATCCTCTAACAAGGTGACAATTCCATTGAATTGTTCTCAAAGTCCTCTTACCAGGCCACTCCTAACAGGGTGATTAAATCCTTTAACCGGGTCACACCTAACAGTGTGTTTTGTAACCTTTTACCGGGTTGGCTCCTAACAGGGCATCACTTCAGAAGAGTGAAAATTAGTATCTAGATACATTTGGTGGTTTTCTCCCATATTGGGTTTCCACCATAAATCTGCTGTCTCTTGTGTTCATGTGTTCATTATTTATAATTGCATGTTAATTACTGATGAATGTTTGAAGAACAGTCATAATTATAAAGTTTTCAGTAACAGCAGTAAAAGTTTTAATCAGACATCTAAGGGATCTATAAAGGAATAATTGGTAATTGTTTTTGTGGTTGACTGATTCACCCCCCTCTCAGTCACTTCATCTTTATTCCAACAATTGGTATCAGAGCATTTGGTGCTTGCAGGAAGGGTTTCAAGGACCTAAGCTAAAGATCAGGATGTCTTACAAGAGGAAAATTCCAAGGCTCAACAGAGATAACTTTTCAGCTTGGCAAGGTCTCATGAGACTTCATCTGGCTACCATTGGTGATTCTGGATGCAAATACCTTGATCAAGAATACACAATCCCTGCTGGTGTATTAACTGTTGAAGAAATTGCAGAAAAGAAGACTCATAACACCATGATGATTGACATTGCATCAGCCCTCACCTATGAAGAGTTTGATGAAATTAAAAGCTGCACTACTGCACATCAAATGTGGAACAAACTGAGGGAAATATATGGTGGTGATCCAAATGTGAATAGAGCCAAAGCAGAAAGCCTAAGAGGACAGTTTGACAAGATGGAAATGAAAGAAGATGAAAACATTGCAAAGTATGCTCAAAGGATCAAAGCTAATGTCAGTGCAATTAGAGCTTCTGGAGGAACAATCACTGATGAAACTATTGTAAGCAAGGTACTCAGAACTTTACTCCCTATCTATGCAATAAGAGTATCATCTATTCAAGAGAAAAGATGTGATGGAAATCATAATATAACTTTGGATTCTTTAGTTGGAAGATTGATAGCCTTTGAGTTAGATAACTATGACAACTATATTCCATCTTCCAAAAGTATTGAATCAGCATTTGAGGCCAAGGCTTCACTAAAGAAGAACAAGAAAATAAAAGAAGTTGAGTCAGACAGTGAAGAAGGATTAGAAGAAAGTTCTGATAGTGATCTTGAAATTGTGGAATCGCTACTTGCAAAGAGGTACTCCAAAGGCAAAGGAAAATATAAAGGTAAAACCCCTTTAATCTGTTTCTCATGTGAAGAAGTTGGACATATTGCAGCTAGGTGTCCAAACAAGAAGGCCAAGGAAGAAAAGAAAAATCACAAGTACTATAGCAAAAAGAATTTCAAGAACAAAGGTAAGAAAACATGTTTTTTGGCTACTGATTCAGATGATAGTGAAGAAGAAATTGTCTTTGTTGCTATAAAGTATGAATCTGATGATGAAGAAGATAAGTTGGCACTTATTTCTCATATAAGCAAAGATGATGTATGGATAATAGATAGTGGATGTTCACATCACATGACTGGTGATAGGACAAAGTTTGAATATCTAGAAGAATGTGATAATGGCAGTGTAAGGTTTGGAAACAATGAACCCTGTTGTATAAAAGGAAAAGGAAGAATCTCATTAACCAAGGAACTCATATGTGACAATGCTTATTGGGTTGAAGGACTAAAACACAATCTCTTAAGTGTGGCACAGCTAATCAACATTGGCTTCAAAGTTGAATTCGTGGATGGTCAAGCAAGACTGTTGGATGGAAAAGGAAATCTCATTGGATCAGGCAAACAAACAAAAGGTAACCTATTTTATCTTGATCTCAGTGAATATTCATGCTTTGTTGCTCAAATTGAAGAAAGTTGGCTGTGGCACAAAAGATTATGTCATGTAAATTTTGATAACATGATGAAAATAAGCAAATTCAAGAAGGTTAGAGGGAATTCCTACTTTGAAGAAACCTGATACTGGATTATGTAAGAATTGTCAGATTGGCAAAATGAGTAAGAGTAGTTTTAAGAGTAAGAACTATCAGTCTACAGAGATTTTGGAAATTGTGCATACTGACTTATGTGGACCTATTGGTATAGAAAGCTACACTGGAGATAAGTACTTTATTCTTTTTGTTGATGACTATTCTAGAATGATGACTGTTATGTATTTAAGAGAAAAATCAGAAGCATTTGAAAAATTCAAATGGTACTTGGCTAGAATGGAAAAGGAAACAGGAAAAAGGTTAAAATGCTTAAGATCAGACAGAGGTGGTGAATTCATCTCGCATGAATTCAATAACTTTTGCATTGAAAGAGGAATCAAAAGACAGGTATCAGCTCCTAGAACTCCTGAACAGAATGGAATAGCAAAAAGAAGAAACAGATCTATTATGGATTGTGCAAGGGACTCTAATGATAGAAAAGAACATTGCCTTAAAGTACTAGAAGGAAGCTATCAGCACTGCAGTTTATACCTTGAACCGAGTACAGTTGAAGAAAGACTCATTCAAAACTCCTTATGAATTATGGTATGGCTATAAACCTAATGTAAGTTACATGAGAGTATTTGGTAGCAAGTGTTACATCTTAAAAGAACTAAGAAGAAATAAATTTGATGTAAAGAGTGATGAAGGAATATTCCTAGGATATTCTAACAAAAGCAAGGCATACAAATGTCTGAACTTATCTACTCTCAAAGTCATAGAAAGTGTACATGTAAAATTTGATGAGTTTGCAGAAAAGACAGAAGAAGAAAGCAAAAGGGAACCTAAAAATTATAGAAGATTTGTTTACATTGAACCTGAAACATTACCAGATACAGCTAGCAATCAGGAAACTACATCTACCGAGCCTAGCACAGTGACCGAGTCACAGGAAGAAGCTCAGACCCGAGTCTCAGACTGAAGCTACCGAGCTAATATCTACCGAGCCAGAGCAATTTGATGAAGAGATCCCAGAAGATAGTAACATGACTCATTCAGAAGGCAAGGAACCTGTACTAGCAAAATATGTCAGAAGGCATCACACTCCAGACCAGATTATTGGAAACATATCAGATGGCACTATGACAAGAAGCAAGTTAAAAGGTACATGTTTACTTTTTGATTTTGAACCTAAAAATGTTAAAGATGGATTGAACAATGAAATTTGGATTGAAGCTATGAATGAGGAATTAGAAACAAATACAAAAGAACAAAACATGGACTCTTGTACCTAGACCAAAAGATAAGAATGTAAATTGGAACAAAATGGGTATTCAGAAATAAGCTAAATGAGGATGGTCAAGTATCTAGAAACAAAGCTAGATTGGTATGTAAGGGTTATTCTCAAGAAGAAGGAATAGACTATGGCAAAACTTTTGCACCTGTTGCAAGATTAGAAGGTGTGAGAACTTTACTTGCCTATGCAGCACACAAAGGATTTAAAGTATATCAGATGGATATAAAATCTGCATTCCTCAATGAAATACTTGATGAAGAAGTGTACATTGAACAGCCAGAAGGTTTTGTTGATCCAGATAATAAGGACATGGTTTGTAGGCTACATAAAGCACTGTATGGCCTAAAACAAGCTCCTAGAGCATGGTATGAAAGACTTCATAATTATCTGATCCAAATTAACTTCAAAAGAGCCAATGATAACAGCAATCTGTATATTAAAGAAGGACCTGATGACAAAATTGTATTGGCAGAAATATTTGTAGATGATATTATATTCACAGGGAATGATGATCAGTGAAAAGAATTTTCAGAGCAGATGAACAGGGAATTTGAAATGTCTATGTTTGGTTTAATAAAGTTCTTTGTTGGTCTTCAAATTCAGCAGAGTAAGAATGGTATATACATTACTCAATCTAAATATATTAAGGAGATACTTAAAAAGTTTGGTATGGAAGATGCAAAACCAGTCGGTACACCCATGTGTACTGGACTGAAACTTACCAAAGATGATGATTCTAAAGATGTAGATCAGACTTTATACCGATCCATGATTGGAAAATTGCAGTATGTAGTACATACAAGGCCTGACATTGCCTTAGCAGTTGGTATAGTTGCAAGATTTTCAGCTAAACCTAAGGAAAATCATATGATGGCAATCAAAAGAATCCTAAGGTACTTGAAAGGAACTAAAGAATATGGTTTGTGGTACAAATTTGGAGGCAATCTAGACTTGAGAGTATTCACTGATGTTGATTGGGCAGGAAACATTGATGACAGAAAAAGTACAAGTGGTGGAGCATTCTTTCTTGGAAAAAGACTGGTATCCTGGACTAGTAAAAAGCAAAACTGCACATCTCAATCCACAACTGAAGCAGAATATGTTGCTGCAGTAGTAAATTGTTCAAATATTGTTTGGATCAAACAGTTACTGCAAGGTATGAATGTGGAGATCAAAGAACTAGTTGTTATGTTTTGTGACAATACTAGTGCAATAAACATTTCAAAAAATCCAGTAATGCATTCCAAAACCAAGCACATTGCTATTAAATATCACTTTGTCAAAGAATTGGTACAGGACAAGGAAATCAGATTAGAATATATTCATACAAAAGAGCAGATTGCAGACATTTTCACCAAACCATTACCCAAGGATGCATTTGAATATCTAAGAGGTAAGTTAGGGGTCACTCCCCTATCTGAGGCTGACTAAAATACAGTTTTAGTGATGCATCAACCAAAGCATGTTGAAGATCAGTCAGTTGATGCAGCAAAATCAGAGCTCATTGCATATGAATCAGTACTTGAGGTACACTGATATTCACCAAGTATGTGTTTTTCCTGGCATGTGTTGAGAGAAAATTGTGTTATATGAATTTTCTTTGGAAAAAGGGAGTGTTTGCTATGTCTTTGGCATGTGTTGTCAAAGAGGGAGATAGTTTGCTGTCATACCCATATCTCAGGAAATTTCTAAGAAGCAGAAAGTTTGTGAAGTTCAGAGGGAGATAGTTAGGAGATAGTTTGTTGAGAAATTAAGAACAAGAGTTTGCTGACAGAGGGAGTTTTCATGGATGAGAATCAGAATGAAGCTAAGGATATATTCCTTACCCTATGCTTTTGTGAAATTTCTTATGCTATGACATGTTGTGTTGTCATCAATGCCAAAGAGGGAGATTGTTGGAAATATATGTTGTCATTGATGTTACACAATATAAAGGAGACTGTTGGAATCACTCAATGTCACAAACAGCAGCAGCAAACAGTGCAAACCGAGTCAGACAGTGCAAACTGAGCAGACAGTGCAAACCGAGTCAGATAGTGTTTACCGAGCAAACAGTGCAAACCAAGTCAAACAGTGCAAACCGAGTCAGATAGTGTTTACCGAGTAGACAGTGCAAACCGAGCAGATAGTATGTATACCGAGCAGAACTGAAGGAACCGAATGCAGTATGTCTACTGAGTCACCAGTAGTTACCGAGTTCAATACTTTCCGAGTGGACTAGTATGGACCGTGCCTCCATTTCCACCTAATGCATGACGATGCCGAGTGATGCAATGGCCGCCGAGTATCAGAAAGTCACCGAGTAAGTTAGCAGGAACCGAGTAACATTACTTGGGCCAACTTTGTAACATATGTATTTATTTGTCAGATTTGTTGAAGCCGACTTATGAGCACCTATGATTAATTGATTATTCCTGCCGACTGTTGGAATAATTAATTGTTTGGTATGATTGTTAGTGCCGACTTGATCAATCAATTGAACAATCAGAATGGTATATATATACAAGTCATTTTGAAGGCAGAAGTGTGTAAAGAAGTGAATGTGTGTGGAATACAAGAGAAGGTATTCAGAGGTGCGAATTAAGGAACTGAAGAGACATATGTGATCAAAGAGGATCAATTGAAGCCGAACAGAGATCTGTAATCAGCAAGGTAGTTGCATCAGCATACAGGTCATTTCATTGTTACTTTCTAACCATTGTAGCAGTGATACTAAAATCTCTTAACCGAGTTGGTTTAACAGCCATTTTGTAAATCCTCTAACAAGGTGACAATTCCATTGAATTGTTCTCAAATTCCTCTTACCAGGCCACTCCTAACAGGGTGATTAAATCCTTTAACTGGGTCACACCTAACAGTGTGTTTTGTAACCTTTTACCGGGTTGGCTCCTAACAGGGCATCACTTCAGAAGAGTGAAAATCAGTATCTAGATACATTTGGTGGTTTTCTCCCATATTGGGTTTCCACCGTAAATCTGTTGTCTCTTGTGTTCATGTGTTCATTATTTATAATTGCATGTTAATTACTGATGAATGTTTGAAGAATAGTCATAATTATAAAGTTTTCAGTAACAGTAGTAAAAGTTTTAATCAGACATCTAAGGGATCTATAAAGGAATAATTGGTAATTGTTTTTTGTGGTTGACTGATTCACCCCCCTCTCAGTCACTTCATCTTTATTCCAACATCATGATCTTTTCATAACCTTGGGTTTAATCATGAGACTCCCCGAATGAAGATATTTTAACTCAACTTTTACCTTTGTAGTGGAATTCAGGGATCTAGTGACTGAGCCACAAGTCTCCAAGTTGCCTGGCTTATTAACTTAACTCATTACCTTCATGAGACTTCATGACTAAAGAAAAACTTAACCTGACATTGGCATAATTCATAACTATAGTTAGGAAAATCACTTAAGTCACCAGATCTCTTGAAGAATTACTGACCTTGGGTTACATTAAGAGATTTCCTAACCAAAGGGGTTTTCTTAAGTTGCTAGATAGAAAGGGAATATTCCATCTGATCAGGAGATAAAGAAATAAAAGGTAGCCATGGGATCAGGAGATAGAAAGGCATATTATTTTGAGCTTTAGAGATCTCACAACTAACCTACTAAGGAAAAGCACACATGTGAAATGAATAATTTAAGTGACTGGAAAAGTAACTACAAAATAGAACAGGTCATAGGGTTTCTAGGGTTTTTTGCCTCTAATAGTCACATTTTTCAAATTCAATGGCTATAAGACCAGAGGGTTTGAATTAATTTGTAGAGACTAGAGGACAAGCCATAGAACCATGGAAACTTCACAAGTTGTTCAATAGGGTTTTACGAGAATTGTTGGATAGAGCCTAGCCTATGGCCAAAATTGTATGGAATAGGAAATTTTGGGTAACACATACTTTGCCTCCTACTTTACATGTAGTTTGGAAAAGTGTCTTCCTTTGGGGTGGTTCCAGTGTACTCAGTGCCTTAATCAAAATCCTTCTCATCAAGAGTGACTCTCCTTGTTCTAGTGCTTCAAAGGATTCATTTGAGTGTATGATGTGTGTTTCTTCATCCCTCACTAAATTGGCTCTCCTTTCACCATTTTTGTTTCCCTTTTTTAGGACACTTTGATGCCAAGTTCCCAGGCTAATGACACCTAAAGCATTTGATGACATCTAGGCCCCTTCCCCCAAATCTTCCTCTAGAGTTTGATCTTCTTCCCCTAGAGCTATTTTCTCCTTGATTATGTTCATGGCTGGATTCTTCATAATCCTTGGAACCTTGTCCTCTCCCTTGAGAGTTGCCTCTGCCCCCAATTTCCAAAATCTCTTTGTCCTCTACCTCTACCACCTTTCTCTTGTTTCCTCTTGAGTTTTTCCTCAACCTTAAATGCCAACTGATAGCATTTCTACACCGTGGTATTGCTACTCAAGCTGAGTTCATCCTAAATTGTAACTGTCAATCTTTGCATGTACCTTGCAAGATTTTCACTCTCCAATTTTGTTGTCTTAGATTTCATGACCAGCCTCTGGAATTCTTTGATGTAACTTGAGACATCTTGTTCTTTCTACCTCAAACTCATTCTCTTCTTATGAAGTTGAACTTCATAATCTTTTGGGACATATGTCTCTCTCAACAAGGCCACAATCCTCTTCCAAGTAGTTATCTACCTTTTTCCATTCTTCACCCTTTCATCTCGAGTGAATTTCCACCATGTGATTGCAGGTCCTTTCAAGTTTGATTTGGCAATCTTTACCCTCTAATTCTCAGGTATATCTTCATAGTCAAAGAAACTTGTGAGAGCATCAACCCAATCCATTATTGCTTCTAGATCCATCTTTCTATTATACATGGGCACATCTAGTTTAGTGTCCATTGTCCTTCTCTCCATGGACTTCAAGGTCTTCAAGAGTAGTCTTTGATCTATAGGAAGATCTTCCTCATCTTTTTCAAGGGGCTCTTCTTCACTCCTTTCTTCCTCAAAGTCTCCATCACTCTTCCTATCAACCTTTCCTTTGAGTCTCTCTATTTCTTTCCTCAATTCTTTGTTTTGGGCCATCTACTCCTTCACAATCTTTGCTAGTTCGACAT
>BSBK01014014.1:0-34203 GCA_027943335.1 Chamaecyparis obtusa
GAAGGATTTCCCTTCAGATGTAGTAAATAGTTTCAAATTGGTCACATGGATGCAAAATGTAACAAGATGACTTCGCAGAAGAATGCTTCTTGGTGGAAAGATGCTACTCAACATCAATCCATGATGGAAAAGAAAGTAGAAAAGAAAATTAGTTTTTCTTAGGCTGTCAGGGGAGAACAAACCCAGAAACCTACAGGTGATGTAGGGCTTGATGCACAACTAGTAATACAACCAGCAACATAGATCAATTGTTCTAATGCAAAGGGGTTTGATAGGGATTTACAATAGAATAATGGTGTTGCTACCCCTGATGGTAGAGAAAAATTAAGGGAAGTTGGCCCTCAAATGCCAGAGGGGATCCCAGAAAGAGATGAACAAATTTCACAAGAGATTATAGTTTTGAAGGATCATGGGAAGCCCCCCATCGACAAATATTTTGATTGGGAGAAAGAAGTAGCCAAGGTTGAAGATGGATGGCATAATGCTACAAGGAAAAAGGAGCAGAAATCAAATGGTGCTTCCTTTGATATAACCCTTAGATCCCATATGAAGGAAAGGGGTACCTTCAAGATTTTGTAGATGTTTGGGGTATGGTCTATTTTCTATGTGTTGTTCTTAGTTTTTGATTAAGTAAAACAAGTTTTACAGGGTGCCTCAAACCCACAAATCTAGAATAGAAGAAAGATAACCAAACAAAATAGATAAAGGGTAGACCGTAGAAAGGCTAGGCCCGGAGAACTAGAGGTAGAGAAGGACAGGTGAGGCTAGAGACAACCAAGACACCGCCTAAAAAAAGAATAGAAGGAAGGACTGAGCGAAGAGTGGCATGAGAGAAACAACAACACCCAACCTCCAAGCCAAGAACTAAGGAAAAAGGATTTCTCCCTCTATGCACTGAAGTCGATCCTTATCAAGGATACTCTTCATGTCTCTTGGAAATTCATCTCCATTATGCCATATCTGCTTAGCATCCTTGATGACAGCCAAGTTGGCAAACCAGTCTACCACACCATTGGCTTCCTTGTACACATGGGAGATGAACACCTTATCAAAGTTGTTGAGGATGCCTTGAGTTTTAGCTATAATGTTGGCTACGGTCCATGAGGGAGGGTGAGTAAGGTTGAGGCAATTGATGATGTTCATCGAATCACCTTCAAGCCAGAGCAACTTAACTCCTTGATCTTTAGCAAGTTTGGTGATTTGAAGAGCTGCACTAGCTTCAACATAGTGATTCATGTGGGCACCTAGGGGAAGATTGACAGCCACAGTTCCAATACTGAAGTTGTTCCTAATTATTCCTCTGCTTCCAGCCTAACCAGGGTTCCCTTTCACTATGACATCAAAGTTGGCTTTGGTCCAGCTAGTAGGAGGGCAAGTCCACACACAATTCTATCTTAAATTATCCTGAGTTGCAGCCCATGCTTTTCCTAGAAGAGGGTTAGGTTTACCACAATAGAAAATTTTTTCCTTAACTACATGGATGATTTTTTCAAAAAAAAAAATAGAGGGAATAGAGAAATCATGAAAGATGCGGTTGTTGCACTCCTTCTAGATCCCCCAACAAAAATGAGGAAGAATCCAAGTGCAGAGTAACCTAAAATCTTGGTCAAACCTTTTGAAAGCCCATTGGGAGAAGAGATCACTAAAAGATAGGGGAAAGCACCATGAGAGATTTAGGATCAAAAAGAGGAGTTTCCAGACTTGACTAACAAAGGAGCAGTGGATGAGCATGTGGTCCACAGATTCCTCTTGACATTTGCATAGAACACATCTGTTGATGAGCTGGAATCCACGCTTAATGAGATTATCCACTATAAGGATACAGTTTTGGAGATAGGTCCTGAGAGATCTAAGCAAGATCCACCCAAGTGTCATTCCTTCTATAATTGTTGACCTGAGTCCCATAGGTTTGAGAGCAGACCTATCTCCAAGTGTAAAGAGTATCAAATTTTCTTAGGCTAACCCATCTAAAGCCAGTTATCCTCCCAGAAATTGACAGAATGACTGTTTCCAATTTTCCACTTAGCCCTGGATTTAGCCAACTCCTTGGAACCAAGTAGACCATTCCAAATGATAGAACCATTAGGGGAATCCATCTCATCAAAAAAATTGTAGAGAGAGTTATGTGAGAGATATTTTTCTTCAAATGTATCCCTCCACTCACCAATGCTATTGAAAATTCTCCAAATCTGTTTGGCTTGAAGGGCTTTGTTGAAAGTTCTCCACTTCCTTAAACCAAGGTGACCATCAATTTTGGGTTGGCACACTTTCTCCCAGGCAATTAGGGGAATTCGCTTGTGGTCCTCAGCCCCAGACCAGAGGAATCTTTGCTGGATTCTTTCCATGGCTTTCGCTGCTTTGGCCAGGATCGGGTAGAGGCTGAGGGCATAGGTGGGGAGATTCTTTGATAATGTTTTTTTAGGGATGGAGGTACCTTTTTTGTTACCACCCATGCTTCGGACCATCTGTCTCTCAAATTTTTAATAAAAATCTTCACCTATTACACATCAATTTTTTTTAAAATCTATATCTATATCTATATCTATATTGTAGACAGCTAAAAATCCTTTAGAAAATAAATTATTTTTATTTTCTGAAAAATCCCTGATGACATCATCATTTATTAATTAATTAATTATTTATTTAATTAATGTATTTTTATGTCATTAAATCCCTTTATCTTAATTAAAAATATTTAATTAACACATCCCTCCCAAAAATGTTTAAATCTTATTTAAACACCTTTTCCTTCTTTATTAATTATTTAATTAATAAATTGACCAAAAATCCAAAAAATAAATAATTAATTTATTTTTGCCCAAAACCTTGCCAATTCCTAAAGACCACTAACCTCTTCCAAAATCTTCTAATCCTTCTTTAATTTCAATTAAAGGTTGTTTTACCCATTTCCTAACCCTAATCCCAACTCAAAATATTTAATTAAGATTAAATATTTAATCCTCATCTTTATTAAATTCATTTTAATAAATATTCTCAAACCTAAACCATGGAAATAAATAAATCTTTATCTATTTCCTAAAAATCCATATTTATCCTAAGGAAGTTCTAGACTCTTCTAAAAAGTCTTTATTCTTGTCCCCCTAATCCTAATCCTAATCACCCACCTAATCTTGTCACATTCCCTAACCAAGGTTAGCCAATTCCTAAGCTTAACCCAAAGTCAACAAACTTCTAGAAACTTCTCTTACATGCATTAAATGTATTTAAAGCCTCCTTATCCCTCTTACATGCATTTATGATGCATTTAAGAAGCCCATCACCCCTTTCTTACACCCTTTGACCTTAGGCACATTTCCCAAATTGTGCACATCCCTCCCATCTTTCAACCCAATGCCCTTGTGACACTTGTCAAAAGGAGGTGGCCCTGAACTAGCACAATCCATGTGCTCCCTTTTGAATGAATCTTGGCCTCTCTTAAGGATTTTGATCTTGGCCACTCATTCCTCCTTCCCAAAAGCCTATAAATACTCCTCATTTCTAAGAGAAAAACATCCATTCACCTTTTATTTCAAGCATTGTTATCATGCTCATTTAGCTCTAGACTTAGCATAATCATTCTAATTTAGCTTACTTTCAAGAACTTTAGCTCATCTTAATATAGAATTAATGGATTAACATAGTTTATTTCATTATTTTGCATAGCATATCATCATCATCACATCTCTATTTGGTTAATAACAATCTTAGCATAAGCATCATGTAGTTCAAATCTCCATTAAAGGATCTTTTTGAGTTCTTGAAGCCTTAGGGGCAATTTTGGGTGTTCTACCCATTATTGTGCCATTTTTGGGGTTTTCATGAGTCTCAAATCATCTTAGAAAGCATTAGAGTATGCTCCAAGTGCTTAGAGAGCACACCCACATCCCCTCAGCAAGAGAAAATCAAACAGTGCTTGGGTGCACCTATTTAGGCTCTATCTGAGGTGGCTTAGCTTAGATGTTTTTGTTTTGAATTGATATAATGTTAGATTAAAACCTAATGTTTGCTTGTCTTAGCCTTTCAAAACAAATATAGATAGCCTAGTCTACATTCTAGCACGCCCGGTGGGACCCACTTCGCAAGTCTTTCAATTTTTGGAGTTTTTGCTAAATTTTGAAGCTTGAAGGTGGAGGGAGCTTGTGGAAATATTCTTCCCCTTATTAGTCTTATCATTCTTCCATTCTATCTACTCCTTCTACTTCTTAAGATATTTTGGCATATTGTCCTCTTTAAAATCCATAACGAGGCACTTCCACGAAAATCCTTGTAAGTTTTGCATACGAACTCCATTTTTGGTGATTCAAAAAGCATTGGAAAGTTGTTTCAGAGGTCTATAATAATATCTAGGAAAGAAAGCTTAGATTAGGGGTGACAACAAAATCATTTCAGTTTGGGGTAAAAATGAACAAAACAAAGTCATGCACATCTTGTTTTAGTGCTTAAAATGAACCCCCAAATCATTCTTAAATGCATTAAAGACTAAAAATTTGCAAAAATCTTCTAACAAATGAAACTAAATCAATCCAATCATTTGCATCCTTGCAACATCAAGGTTTTATATGCATTCATACAAAGTGAGGAACACTTCTTTTTTTTTCGAAAACTTAAAAAGAACTTCGAGTTTCCATTTCAAAAGGTTCAAAATCAACACTAAGTGCACACAAAATTCTAAATCAAACTCAAAGCATCAATCAGGGATAAAATGAACTTCATTTACAAATATTTTAAAGTTATTTTAAAATCTCATGCAAACTAAGAGTCCTAAATGGTTGCCAAAACTGTCCTAAAAGCTTTGTTATTTGTTCCAAACAAATGTCTTGTTGCAAAATCTTGAAAGTTTCCTAGGTTTTTCATGCATCAAAAAAATCTAGGAATATCATTTTTGGTCTTAAACATGCAAACTAGAACACAAAATCTTGAATGAAAACCAATGTCCAAAGAGTCATTTTTACTTTGAGTAAAAAACAATCTTGAATGATCTAAATTGGAAAGAAAAGCATCCCTATTCCTTCCTCTTTGAATTTTAGTTCAAATGAACTCAATCTTGAATGATCTAAGGTTAAAACAAAGCACATCTTCAAAGTTCTAAATCAACATGATAATTTAATCTTGAATGCCCAAGTCAAAGCAACTGCAAATGCTTGAAAGTCTTTTGAAGAAAGAACAAATCAAAGCCTAAACACTTGTGTCTTCAATTGTTCAAATTCAAACATCACTTAATCAATTGGGGAAAAAGAACAACTTGCTTGATGTGCATCTAGGAGCTTTTATTTTTTTTGCAAATCCTTGTTAGAGTAAGCAACATAAAACTTTTGAACTTAAACAAGTTCACTTGTTTTACTTTTAGCGAGGCCTCTCCAAGGAGAAAAGCACTTCCTCTTTGGAGAATGACCTCAACTAGTATCCCCCCCAGTAGGTATATAAATAAAGTGAAGGCAAAAAGTACTCACTTATATCTCCTAATCCGTGGGTGTTCATGCCAAATACAGTAGCTGGGGATGGTAAATATTCCTCCCCTAGTGTTCTTGGATAGGCTCTTAAGTGAGTCATAGGTAGTCAGCATAACCGGGTATGGAGACTCCATGGAACCATTACAAACTTGATAAAATAGAGGCCACCCTATCCACATCTGAAGGTATCAAAATCCTTGTGCAAGGACCGATCCAAGGGGTTTACCGGATCACCTTAAGATTACTCACCATTTGTATCCCCTTTCAGGGGGGTACCAAGTTGTGGGCAAGGATTTTGATACTCACCTTCCTTAGGTAGATCTTCTTGAATTGCTTGATAGTCAGAAGCTTCATGAAAACACTTGTTGGAACATACACTTTTCAAAGCTTTTTTAGAATCAGAGTCAGTTGTCTTGTTTATATCCCACAAGGTTGCTTTGTCCCTTATGGAGATTGCTTTTCTAAAAATCTTTGTTGAAATCTATCCTTTACCATTGGAAAAACATCAAACTGATCTACAACTTGGTTCAAAGATACTCAGAAAAGCCATGTTAGTCCAAATCCTCCAAAAATCTAGAAAATGTCCAAAACTTTTAGAATCTCAAATCATGGTTTGCCAATCATATTCAATCCATTCTTGTCATCCTTTCCTCCTATCCTAGGTTAGCAAAGTCATCTTGGTCATCCCCCATCCCCTTGTCTGTCTTCCTCTAGAGTCAGTTTTCTTCCAATCTTGAGCCAAATCCAATCCTAGTCTGATTCTATCAATCATCCCAATCTGAGTCTTAGTCTTCTAGTCCATCTTCTTCCTTCATCCTTATCCAACTCATCCACAAGTCAGCATGTCTCAAAACTATTATGATGAGTTTGGTTATTATGTCTCTCCTCTCAATCCATCCAATCCTGATGATGATAAAAGCCTTGTAGATCATGATAAATACTTTGAAAATCCTAGCAAGCTTGCCCCAGACATCCTTCAACATCCAATCATTCCTCCAAAATATCCTATCATGCCTTCATGCTTATCCGCTAACAATCCCTTTCATGTCCTCGGCAAGGCAAATCCATTATCTTATCCATCCACAACTTATCCCTATCTTAAACCTACACATCCTCTATATGCATCCTTCATACTGCCACCTTTTTCTATGGCTGTATCCCAATCACCATATTCCCCTAAAAACACTTCTCGCTACTTCCCTTATCTAAGACCTCCATCCAGCCATCCTCCAAATTATTCCCAAATCCAAAATCCTAGTCTTCCCATCCTTTATCCAAATCCTCCATCCACTTATCCTCAAAATCATTTTCAAAACCAAAATATTAGTCTTCCAATCCATTTCCCTAATCCTCCATCCTATCTAGATCCACAATCCGCTATATTCTATTCAAATCTATCATCTTCCATTCTCACATACATTGCTGCAAATCCCCTTCCTCAAAAAGAATGCATCCATCAATCCACTTCATATCCTATAACCATCACCCCTACCTCACCTAATAGTCCATCAAGTTCACAAGCTTCCTCTAAACCTACCTATGTGAACTATGCAAACCCACCATCCTCCAACTCCTTGTTTGCACCATCATCCCCTCAAGTAGGTTCCCCTTCATCCACCTCATCTTCATATAAGGACTATCCTAGCTCTCCATCTCCTCCACATTCCAATCCTTCTTCACCATGAAAGTCTCCAAGGAGTTTCACAAGGAAGCCAATAACAAATCCCACTCCTAAAAATGAAGAGCCAAGCCATTTCAATCCTTCATGTGAAGCCATTATTGATGAGGCCCATCCATTGCTCCCATCTATTATCTATCTTCCATACATCCCACTCATTGATCTTCTTCCATCTCCTAGCATCATTGAGTCCCTTCCATCTGAAGTCTCCATCCAATCTCCACTAACATCACCTCCTCCTAGTATTATCCAAAGCATATCAAATGAGCCTCATGAGTTCACCCTTCTTCTTACCATCACAGCTACAAAATCTTCCATCCTTTCATCCATACCATCTGAAGAGTCCATCCATACATCCCCCATCACTCTATCCACACAAAACCTACCATGTCAAGATCTTGTCCAAAAGCATGTTGAAATAATCACAGAAGAAAATCAAGATCCAATCCCTTCACTTCCCCCATCACATGTTCTATTGCTTCCATCACCCCCAATCCAAAAACCTACAATCCCAATTCCTCCAATCCAAGATCCTATCATCCCAATTTATCCATCTGAAGATCCATTACTATCCCCCAATCCCAGTCAAAATCCCACCATCCTATCCTCTCCTCTTGAGGATCTTCCAATCCAAACTGTCCCACTACCATCACTCTATCCACTTGGACCACTTACATTTGTCAAAGGCAGTCCACTTGAAGCAGAAGAAATTAGTTTCATATCTTCCATCGGGGAACTAGAAACTAGATGTTCATCATATTCCCCAAGTCAAAAATATCCTTGTTTGGATAAAATTCTCAAGAAATGGAATTATCAAGGTAAAGGCTTGTAATCACCTAAAAATGGTCATCTAGACTATTAGCCCCTTTTTGCTAGAATCATAAATTGCTTGTTCTTGATCAAATCCTAGCTCTATCATTTATTTGATTATTTTCTATGGGCTAACCATTTTATCCGAAAGTTTTTATTTATTTAAAAGGAATATTTTCTCCCCTTTTAATAAATAAAAAACCCCCACTTTTCCTCTTATCCTAAGTTGCACAAATAAAGCATTATTCTTATTTTATAACAAGGGAAAAAGCACTTTTTGTCTCATATGGACACAAAAGTCAACTCCTATTTTCTCATTGGAGGATACTTGTGCACATGGATTGCTCCTCTTTTAAGCTCCACTGTTGATTAAATCTTTTTCCTCTTAATCTCCATGGTCCATTCCTTCTCATTTCTTATAAAAAGAGAGCTCTCTTCTTCATTCTAGATCCTCAACTTTTTATGCTAATGTTATGCTGTAGGCTTTCTAGGTCATCTTGGAGCTTTTGAAGATTTGGATCATTCTTGGCTTTTGCATCTACATGTTATCATAGTTTCACTTCTTGCATTATCATGACATTCTTAACTTAGATTTCTTTTATGCTTTAGATTAATTCATCTAGCTTAATTAGGAGGCTTTGTAATACTTGCATCTTTCATTTTCATAGCTTAGCTTGCATATCCATTTCTAGCATAGCATTGCATTGCATTTCATTTGATTCTTGAGGATATTGGCATTCTTGCCCTTGTCTTCATTTGAATCTCCTATTGCATGGTTCACTAGCAAGGTTATTGGCTTAATAGCTCTAGCTGAGAGCATTCTTAAAAACCCTTGCACTCCATGCCTAGGGAGCTATGGATCGATTTTTGAGACCTCATTCTTGAGTGTTCTTGAATGTAATGATTCATAGAAGTGTGACACAATTATAGCACACATTTTTGGTGCCCACCGTGGGGCAGAGTAGACTAGCTTTGTCCCTTCTTTTTCTGCATTTTCATCATTTTCCGTCAATTTTTTGGTAAGTTTTTAGCTTAATTTTTGGTCTCTATTTTTCTGTCTCAGACTATCGTATGATACTTTCCAGAAGTATCACATGATAGTTCTCTATATGTGCGTGCGATACTTCCCCTATCAGAAGTATCGCTTGGCTATTGCAGAGAATATTGCCTAGCCTTGGGCGAAGTATCGCACAGACTAATATTATCACCCCAGTATACTAAGAAGTATCGCGCGATAATTTTGGTGTCTCTAACAATCACCTGTACTTGGTAGTGAGCTATTTTTGAGTTATTTTATCTATCTTGTAGGTTTTGGGTTCGCTGTTAACTTTTTGAAATTTTCTAAAAATTTTAGCGTTTTCAAATCAGTGCCACTTCGGAAAATGGGTGCCCATTTTTGAGAAATTTTTGCAAATGGTATAGAAAATCAAAGTGTGATATTGTTGGAAAGGTCTTTTTGTGCCTAATCCAACCATGATGGTTTCATTTTCAGATTTTGTCATTTGATCAGTTATTTTTTGTAGATTATCTAATTTTTCATGTGCGAACCATTGTTAGATTTTGGATTTTCCTAACCATTGTGAATCTAACAAGTTGTGGTTGTAGGTGCACTTTCTTGAGATATTTTGCCAAAAAAATGCATGTCAAAGAGGGCTACTAATGGTTTTTGTAGGGCTGCCCAAGAATAAAAATAAAATAAAAATTGCTTGTTTATTTGCTTTCCTTTTAAGTGTGGCAAAAACTAGTTGTTGCATTTATTAGGCACTTAATACCTTGTTGTAGGAATTTTGAGGTGGTAGGAGAGTATGCTCTTCACCCTTGTGGTGAAACAGAAATCTTGACCCATCTTGGGATTTTGAAAGCAAGGGGGTAACTAAATCTTTTCTTGGTGTGTTTGGGTGAAGTTTTTGAGATAGGGGAGTATGCTCTTCACCCTTGTGGTGAACCAAAAACCTTGAACCTCAAGAATTGATCCAATTTTTGTTTAGATTTAGAATCCTTTAGTGGGCCTACTCTTGAGCAATCAAGAGTAATGACCCAAGTGGGGCCAAGCCTTTTGTCGGCTCTTCCAACCCACTATAATCTCAAGGCTATCAAGGACAAAAAACCTTGGTAGACATAGTACTTATCTTCGCTTGATGTGAGTAACTTGTGGGATTGTGACCATGAGGAAAGCATTGAGCAAGAATGCTTAAGGTACTCTTGAGTCCGTGAGGTCCTAGTCCTTTATGAGGAGCAAGAGGGGTGCTATGAATGGAAGCCCTTACTATGAACCTTTAGATAGAGGCCACCTTATTTTAACCGCTTAGCTTCTTGGTGCAATGATTGATCCAAGTGGACTTACCCAAATCACCCCAAGACACTCACCATATGTGTTTCTTTGGTTGTGTTTTTGACACTTCCATGACAATGCCAATATCTCTTGTGGGAAACCACTTGGTGTGAGGCAAGGGAGCATCAAGTTGTGGGCCACGTTGCTAAGTAATGAGCCTTGTCCTTCTAGGTAATAATTGCTTGAATTGTCTTCAATTATGCTATACTAGTGTAAACATTCTCAATATTCAAACAAAATGGTAGCACTCATAGAATTTTTCTATTTTGATATCACAAGTGCTTGTCTTGGCAAGGTTGCTTTTGCCCTTGTTTCAAGTGTTCTATGACATGTTTGATCCCATACTATTTGCAAACCTATCTTTTATTTGCTCTTACTGGTTGTCAAACTGAGAAATTGCACTATCCAACCTTCAAACTTGATCAAAATACTTCAAAACTGAGATTTTTATGTTCACTGGTCAAAGAATCGCCCAAATCTACAATAGTATCATGCGCCTTACTGAGAAATATCATGTGATAGTTTGCACCTGCTGTCTATCACTTGCTTTGCCTGAAGTCTTTCACTCTAGTATATTAAGCTCTGTCGCCTGGTATAAGGTGAAGTATCACCTGACTGAGAAGTATCGCCCTGTCTGCCTAGAAAGTATCACCCAGAATCTTTCTGCTGTCCTGTCATTGTTGCAATCTAAAGTTGCTAAACTTGCACTTTAACCTATCGTAGAGTGTCTTTTTTTGTTCTTACCTGAAACTGGTATGTTATCTACATGCTTAGATTTGTTCTAGACTGAAAAAAAATGAGCTAAAACTATTGGATTTGAGCTTAATGAATGCTACTCTTGATCACTTGTCGCATCACGGTTACCTCTCTAGCTACTTGCTTATTGAGCTTCTTGTTCGCTGCTCGGCTTTAGTCAATTGATTTCTATAAGTGCTTGAGCACTTTTGATGAGCCATCTCTGTATTGTTCTACTTTGACAAGTGATCTTTATTAGCTTTGCTTATCTCAAATCTGAGAAACTTTGTCTCATTCTATTAGTCAACCAACATCTCTTTTCATGCTAGTTACAATTCGGTCTCAATTTGAGCAGGAGAGTCTTCCTCCGTTCAATTATACACAGTTACCTTCTCCAACTAGATACTCACAAGTGCTCATTAGAAACAATAGTTCTAGTTCTAACCAATCTAAGGATTCTAAGGCTACCCCATGGTACAAAGGAGGTTTCCTCTTTTTTGCATTCAAGACCCCCAAAAACACGGATAGTGTCTCACTTACTTTGACTGAACAAGAAAAATTTCAACACTTGCAAGAACATTTTGAGCATAAAGATAACCAAGCATGCTTAGACAAAGAATACAATCAACAAAGGATGGATGCTACTAGGTGCATGGCTTATAGAGGAATGTCTCATGAGCAACCTGAGACTAGTAACCATGAGCATAGATGTCTTTTTATCAATGGCAACAATGGCAACAACATGCCACCAAGATCTCCTCCAAGACCCACTTTTGGTATGCCTTCTTCACCTCCTAGACGTCCTCCCTCTCAACATGAGGCAGAGGTTGATGATGAGATTTCTAGTGAGGATCTTATGAGATTTGAATAAGATATGGTCTCCCAATGAATGATGCATAAGCTTTTAGAGCATAATGGTGATCAATATTTTCAATATATGACTTCTAGAGGATACAAGCTTCCTCCTAGCTATGATGTCAGACAAATTGTCCAACAAAGAGTACCAACTGAATTGGAAGTCCTTCAAGAAGAACTGCGTTAGACAAATCAATGCCTTACCCAAATGGCAATAGAAAGAGAGCCTCCAAAGGTCTCTTTTGTAGAATCAATTTGTGCTCTTCCTTTTGATAGGAGTCTATACATGGTCCCATTTCCTAGGGATATTGAGGTTCCCAAATATGACAAGTATGATGGAAATGGTGATCCCCATGACCATGTGCATCACTTTTACGCTCCTAGCATGGACTTTCTTCATGAAGACACATTTCTTCTATGATTATTCCCTCAAAATTTAAGAGGCCAAGCTTTGGAATGGTTTGTGAAATTGACACCACCGCTTAAGACTTTTGATGAGTTGGTTCAGCGATTTACCCAACATTATTCTTACAACATCCAACAACCTATCACCATGATAGATTTGCGTAATCTAAGACAACATCAAGGTGAGCCATTTGCAACTTACAACCTTAGAGGTCATTGTATTCTAGGTATCCTCATCTATTACCTAAAAGAGAAAAGATTGACATTTTTGTCAACACTCTTGTGCCTGAGCTATTTTATGATCTAAGGAAGCAACTATTCTCCTCCTTCCATGACATGGTTGAAAGTGCATATCGAATTGAGGATGTAGCTATAAGAAAAAGGGATATTGTTATTAATAAAGATGCTAAAGGCAATGGCAAAGACAAGAACAAACCTTGGAATAAAAAAAAGTATGTTGTTAATGATGGGGTTGTTGATGCTCCTAAAGCTAAAGAGCCTGCTTTCAATCTCTCCAATGCTATTTATGTAGCAAAACAACAAGAAGTTGCCAATGCTCATGATGCCCCTAAACCTCAATATGCAGATAAGCCTAAGAAGTCATTTTGAAAGTGAGTCTATACCAAGTTGGCAAAACTTTATGATGTGATCCTTAAGACTTTGGTTGACAATGGATATCTTACACTTCCTGATAAAACTGGTAACTAGGATCTACTAAATAAGCCTAATTGGTGGTGAGAGGATCATTATTGTCATTATCACAGAAACAAGGGACATCTGACAGACAATTGTTTTAAGCTTAAGGATGATATTCAAGATCTTATTGAGAACATCACAATCTCCACTGATGGCTTAAATAAAAATTTTGATCACATAGCTTTCAATAATACTTTACCTAAGCATGATAAGGGGGAAACTTCTCAAGCACATAAGAAGAATCATGATGCTAAGATCAATTACACGTATCCTTCTAATACGCTTGTGATCAACATGGTAGAGCCTGGTGAGAGTGTTCTAATGATGAGATCTCAAGAGGATAATAAATCCAATCATGGTAAGCCAAAGTTGGTCTTGCAAACACGTGGTAGTTCATCTTCCCAAAGTGAGACACTGAATGTTGTTACTAGGGGGCAAGCCAAGATTGTCCTTAAAATTGCGCAAGATCCCAAGAAAGCTTTTCCTTCCAAACAAGTGGCTCCTTCAGCCACCCTTAGTTATGATCTTGTCCAACATTTGCAAAAGACACTAGCATAGATATCTATCCTTGAATTACTTTGGTTATCCCCTTCGCATAGAGAGATTCTTGATGAGGCTCTACCTACAACATGTGTTCCCAATGACATTGATCCCAATCAATTTGAGGCTATGGTCAACCACATTTCATCTCTGCTATCTCTCTCCTTTTCTATAGAAGATGACATATCTATTGCTCACCCGCATAATCTAGCTTTACACATTGAAGTTCTAGTCTACAATACCCGAGTCTACCGAGTCCTAATAGACAATGGTGCAGGGTTAAATATTGTTTCTTTCAATGTCATACAACAATTGGGTTTGTCAAAATTTGCTGTGGATTCTAAGAAGAAGATTACTATAAAAGCTTATGATGAAGTGGAAAGATCTTCCAAAGGTCTTGTCACACTGCCTATCTGAGTGGGCCCTATCATGAAAGATATTAACTTCCAAGTATTGGACATCCCACTCGCATATAACATTCTTTTGGGTTGTCCTTGGATCCATGGCATGCAGGCTATTCCTTCCACTTATCATTAGTGCGTCAAATTTCCATACAATGGCACTAAAGTTGTGATTCCTGGAGACCATACTATTGCTATTAATGCTCTTCCTGTTGCTGAAAAATTTGTCCCTCACAATGAACCATCTATTGATCCTAGTGCATCTCTAGTTGCTACTGAGAAATGACTTAAGATGATGAGCCTTGGTATGGGTGAATATACGCTGGGTTCCTTTGCTTCTATACCTATTTCTCCTAGGTCATATGGGAAACCTTCTGATAACATGAAGCCTTCCACTTCTGCTATGGTGATCTTTGATACTTTTGTTCCTTCATCCATTCCTTTAGTTGTAGAAAGAGAAGAACAAGCTGTTCAAGAGTGGATCTATAGAGAGGATTCTAGAAATATTCCCATGTTTAGTGATTCAGACACAGATACAGATGAGTCACCATTACACACTATGGCTCACATGGGAGATGATCTTCCTTCTACTTCACTTCTTTGGGGAGAAGAATGTATATCTACTAATGATATGGCTAAGGCCTCTATGTCTAGAACCTATGTGCCTAAAGAATCATTGCACTATGATAGACAACATCACAACATTGCATGACTGCTACAAAGAGGTGATCTCTCACATAATGACATGAGTATCTCTACTTCTCAGCATCTTAAGCCTCTTCCAGAAGATTCTTCCATGATAGATATGGATGTTGATGTGTTTCATACCTTTGGTAACCATCTTGATGTAGTCAATGAGTCTCATGAAGGGTTTGATGGGTTTGTTCCCCGTATTGCCTTAGTAGACTATGTTGGTCCTTCTATGACAAATCTAGATCTAGCTACTTTTGGAGCTTACCCTATAGGCTCAACTTCTCTTGTCACTAGAGATGACACCCCACACATAAATGTTGTTGAACTAGTCACTTCATTTCATCTTGCATCAACACCTGTTACTTCTTCCACCAGCGAACTAGCAACAAAACAGATTGAATCAGCAATCAAGTATCATAGTCATCATGTCAAAAGAAAAGAGCAATTGTCAGATGGCAAAAACCACATTGTGGTAGTATCTGCACCTAAGAAAAGTAAAAATAAAAATTTTCTCAAAAATAATGATTATCAAATAAAAGATGACAAGCTGATTCTCTACAAAAAAATGGTGCACTACTTCAAGCATGATCTCATATTTGTTACACTTCAGCCCATTCCTAGAGCTGAGAACAAAGTTGCTAATGCCTTGATTACTTCAACATCCATCTTACAAATGAAAAAGCATAAATTTAGTTCAAGTTCCTGGTGGACAAATTATGCTATCCTACTCACAAATCTTACAATCCTGCCATCTTTTCATATCTTCCACCTCATATTCCTCCTATAAATCCACCACACCATTCTTTTTGCCATCCCTTACACTTTGTCTTTGTCTCTGGTGACTTTTATAGGAAGGGTCTAGATGGAACTCTCCTTAGGTGTCTAGAAATAGAGGAGTCAGAAAAAGTGCTAGCTGAAATCCATGATGGCATATGTGGATCACATTCTAATGATCCTCTGCTAGCTCAGACATTTCTTAGGGCTAGTTATTATTGGTCAAACTGGTTGAGACCTCCTATCATCATAGCTATAGCATTTGGGCCCGGGGCTTATCAATTCTCTACATCAGAGGAAGCAGATTCTTGATGCCCATTTCTATCTGGGGCATTCTTTGTACATACTTTATGATCCTAAAAAAACTCCAAAAAAATTCATATATGATGCTGAAAAAATCCAAAAAAAAAAAAAATTCAAAAAAATTGAAAAAATTGAAAAAGTGCCTTGGTGAAAACTTAGAAACAGGCGCCTTGGTAGCAAAAATACAAAAAAAATTATAAAAAGTCCTAAAAAAATTGCAATAAATCTATCAAGTAGTGAAAACCTAGAAACAAGCATTGCTTGAGACCCTCTGCACCTATGTCTATCAGTCTTGCATGGTGCTCATTTGCTCCACTTCTCTCTTTGCCTCTCCTAGCCTGGAATTGATTCTTGTCTTAGTCTAGGGGGCATCTGTTGTTTTGAGCTTATCTTGGGTCTCTTTGTGCATCTCAATTTCTTAGGCACCTTGCAAACAGTGTTTTTCAACACCTCCCAACTATGTTTTTCAACACTAACTTAGTGTCGAGTGTTTCTTAACACTTATCAGATGTCCTACCCACAGTCTAGATGATGCAATATTTCTCACTGGCAGATGTGATACTCAAAGTTTGACTCTATGACCTACACACACACACACACACACTTAACTCGCTGAGCCTTGCTTATTTTTCTTTGTGTGTTGTCTATGATGATTTCTTTGCTGAGTGTTCTCCCCCTATGATCATTTTTGATGATGCATAGCTAGAAAACTGAGGGAATGAGAACATGTTTTATTGCTTTTTCTACTTGTGGGTATATTTTGTTGGTCCTAACTATCATTAAGCATTTATGCTTGTTCCACTTGACATTGGGATCTACAAGCTATTATCCTTGACTATTTTATGCGAGTGCATGCTTATAGTTATCTTGACTTTTGAGTGTCTTGATACAAGCATAATCTCACCATATCAAAATTTAGGTGATCTCACTGCACTAGTCATCTTGACCTACTTGTCTCTGACGCCTAGGTGGGATTCCCACATTTCTATCTGATATAGATCATATTCAGATCTGCATAGTTATGCTAGTGTGTATTATATGATCTTGCGACGCTACCAATAATGCTCGATGATGAATATTAGATGTCTATTGGCATTGTGACCTTGCAAGTAAAGCACTTTTCATGTAGCTTGCATTCTTAAGTTCATGTTAGTTTAGTTTTGCATCTTGCATATGGAGAGAGCTCTCCTTTATCTTTCATGGACTTGTTAATGAACTACACTCACCTTTCGCTTCTTCCCAATCATGTCTTTCACTTCTGGTCTTTCATATCACATCATTTTCCTTTCATTTCAGGATCCAAACTGAAATCCTTGATCACCAAATCACCTTTCTCCTTCTTTCACGTAGTTGGCTGACCTTTTGAGGCCTGATCCTTTGATCTTCACTGGGGCATTCTTCACCTCTTCATCCCCATCTCTTTCAAACTTCTAGTCTTTAATTCACTTTCAAATCCCAAGTTCAACTCCTCTCTCCGTGGTGTTTAGGGGTTGAGGGACCGATAGGTTCATGCCCCGTGTCCCATGTGTGGGGCATATCTTCACTGCTTGATGGTTATTCTATTATCTTTCTTCGATTATGATTTCTATTGATTTGATCATGTCTCTCTTGCTTTTGCTTTCCCTCTACCTAGACTTCACTTTCAATCCTGAGGGGGTAGACACATCATATCTTATTAGCTATCTCTTTCCTAAGTGTTTAGTACTGTTGCTACCAGGCTGACCATGGAGGATTTTCTATTTTTCTGCACTTCATTCTTTGGAGTCAGATTGCTATTTTCTTCCCTTCTTGGCTACCTATTGCCTTCTTGGCTGATCTATTCTTTGATGTAATGTGTTCCCAAATCAATCACACATTAGTCAAAGAGGGGAAAATGTAATCACCTAAAAATGGTCATGTAGACTATTAGCCCCTTTTTGCTAGAATCATAAATTGCTTGTTCTTGATCAAATCCTAGCTCTACCATTTTTTTGATTATTTTCTATGGGCTAACCATTTTATCCTAAAATTTTTATTTATTTAAAAGGAATATTTCCTCCCCTTTTAATAAATAAAAAACCTCCACTTTTCCTCTTATCTTAAGTCGCACAAATAAAGCATTATTCTTATTTTATAAAAAGGGAAAAAGCACTTTTTATCTCATATGGACACAAAAGTCAACTCCTATTTTCTCATTGGAGGATACTTGTGCACATGGATTTCTCCTCTTTTAAGCTCCACTGTTGATTAAATCTTTTGCCTCTTAATCTCCATGGTCCATTCCTTCTCATTTCTTATAAAAAGAGAGCTCTCTTCTTCATTCTAGATCCTCAACTTTTTATACTAATGTTATGCTGCAGGTTTTCTAGGTCATCTTGGAGCTTTTGAAGATTTAGAGCATTCTTGGCTTTTGCATCTACATGTTATCAGAGTTTCACTTCTTGCATTATCATGGCATTCTTAGCTTAGATTTCCTTTATGCTTTAGATTAATTCATCTAGCTTAACTAGGAGGCTTTGTAATACTCGCATCTTTCATTTTCATAGCTTAGCTTGCATTTCCATTTCTAGCATAGTATTTCATTGCATTTCATTTGATTCTTGAGGATATTGGCATTCTTTCCCTTGTCTTCATTTGAATCTCCCATTGCATGGTTTACTAGCAAGTTTATTGGCTTAATAGCTCTATCTGAGAGCATTCTTAAAAACCCTTGCACTCCATGCCTAGGGACCTATGGATCAATTTTTGAGACCTCATTCTTGAGTGTTCTTGAATGTAATGATTCATATAAGTGTGACACAATTATAGCGCACAAGGCCTAGGCACTCATGAACAAGGAAATCTAGAGCCTATTCAAGATAAAAAAACATCCAAAAACATGTAGAATTGGTCACACATTTGACGAAGGCACTTTCTCTAGAAATGTCAGTATAGCTAAAGCTAAATTCAAGCATCCTTCCAAACCCACCATCATATCTCCCAAAACATACAACGCTATTCTATTAGGAAACTCAGGTGCGGAAACAACTTCCTACACTAATCTCTATAGGAGAGTATTGTGCAAATTCTTATAAATCCTTACAATTTTAGATTCGTTAACTACTTTAACAAAGATATTGCAACCACATACCATACATACAGAAAAATAGAGAATGACACAATGATATACCTTGGGGAAAACCTTTCGGTAAAAAACCCCAGCACTCCAAAACTTGCACCATGTATTATCTTCAACACAAAGATTACAATACACTTGCAATGCAAGTTCTTTTAGGAGACAAGAGACAAATCCAACAAGACTTAAACTTTTGTTATATCTCTCCCATAGGAGCAGCATCATATATATAGACTCCTCTAGACCCAAAAATAGGCACAACCACCAAAACCCATGCACAAAGCCACATGTACATAGTTGTTACATGCAATCCCAAGAATAGGTGTCCATCCCTAGAATAGACTATGACAGCTTGTCATAGAATCTGCTAAAAATAATGGTCACAAGAGAAATGTAAGAGAATCTGTCATACCAACCTATTTTTGGCACATTCTCTTACACACACCAACCACTTCTTCTTGGGTGCCCAAATAGGCCCAAGTCATAAGATGCTCTTACACCTGTCATGGAACACTCCTTAAATAGTTCTTACGCATCATAAGAATCCATCATGACTATTTCAGTCATGATCTCCTTACGCACAAGATGCCCACACATCAAGTGGAGTGACACATCAACATGCCAACTAGACATGTACACTCACACTTAATTACATTATTTGCAAAAATACATTTACAAAACAAATAATAAGAATAGGAATTATCCAAGGTTGAGACACCTTATTCCTAACATTCTCCCACTTGTTGAACACCTTGTAAGAGCAACATGAACATAATAGGAACTTTAACCGCTATAGGCCAAAAGGCCCATAGACTCTGAACTCCATCTAAACTTCTTAGTGCCCACTGGTTTTGTTAATGCATCTACAACATTCTTCATAGTATCTACCTTCTCCAAATTTACCTTTCGATCTTCCACCATATCTCTCACAAAGTGAAACTGCACATCAATGTGGTTCGTTCTGGCATGGAAAGTTGGATTCTTTGCAAGGCAAATAACACTCTGACTGTCACACCAAATAGTAATTTGTTCTGCATCAACACCAACATCAGAACACAATCTTCTAAGCCAAATGGCTTCTTTACAAGCATGAGTAGTAGCCATGTACTCAGCTTTTGTAGTGGACAAAGCAACCACAGGTTGTCGCTTACTCATCCAACTGATGGCACCACCAAACATAGTGAACACATGAGCACTGGTGGATCTCCTACTATCAATATCACCTACCCAATCTGAATCCACAAACCCATGAATACAAACTGAATGCAGAGATCCAGAAGAGTTACCATGATAACATATGGAGTATTCTGATGTACCCCTCAAATATCTGAATACTTGCTTAACTGCATCCCAATGTACCCATCCAGGATTAGCCATAAACTGACTCAGAACTCCCACTACTTGGGAAATGTCTGGTCTAGTACAGACCATAGCGTAGATAAGACTGCCAACTGCACTAGCATAAGGTACTCTACTCATGTCCTCCACCTCACTAGGAGATTTTGGACAATCATCTACAGATAACTTTATTCCCACAGAAATAGGAACACATAGTGGTCTACAATCTGCCATGCTAAACCTGTGCAACACAGACTTCACATACTTACTCTAACTCAACCAAAGTTTTCTGTTAGACCTGTCTCTACTGATTTCCATACCCAAGATGTACCTAGCTACCCCAAGATCTTTCATCTCAAACTGTGCTGACAACTGAGATTTAAAATCAGAAATCATACCCTTACCCTTTCCAAATAGAAACATATCATCAACATATAATGCAACAATAAGAAGGCGATCATTTTCAACTCTGAAATAAACACAATGATCTAATTTTGATCTTACAAATCCAATTGACAACACAAAGGCAGAAAAATTAAGGTACCACATCCTAGGAGATTGCTTCAAACCATATAGAGATTTCTTTAATCTGCAAACTAAGGATTCTTTACCTTTAACAATGTAGTGTTCAGGCTATGACATATAAATCTCTTCCTCCAAATCACCATGAAGGAAAGTTGTCTTCACATCCATCTGTTCTATCTCTAAATCATATGATGTAGCAAGAGATAATATAAATCTAATGGATGCCAACTTTGCAACATGAGAGAATATTTCACCATAATCTATTCCCTCTACCTGTGAATCCCCTTTGCAACCAATCTAGCTTTATACCTTTCAACACTGCCATCTGCACAAAATTTCTTCTTGAACACCCATTTACAGCCAACATATTTTCTCTCTTTAGGAAAAGGTACAAGGTCCCAAGTTTTTTTTTCTCCAATGAAGCCATCTCATCATCCATAGCCTCAATGCAGGAACCTGCATCTTCCATGCCCAAAGCCTCTTTCACAGATCTAGGCTCATCAGTGTTAGTAATCAAAGCAAAGGCACAACTGGAATCTAACATAGAATAACCAAACCTTTCTGGTTGCTTTTTTTCTCTCATGGATCTCCTCAAGGGCTAAGGTTGAGGTTGTTCTTCCTCTTCTTCCGAACTATCAAAGCTGCTAGAGCTCTCCTCATCATTAGACCCAACATGGTCTCTCTGTTCAGTCTTCTCAGGGGTAGGAGGCAACTGAACAACATCTTTTTCCTTTTCTTTTTCATCTGGTTGTAGCACAATAGGAGAAGATGTTAGCTCTTTGAAAATAACATTTCTACCATACAACACCTTACTAGTGAGAGGATCCCAAAGCTTGTATCCTTTCACACCAACACTATATCTGATGAAAATACATTTAACAACTTTGTTTTCTAACTTAGATCTTTTCTCCTTTGGAACATGTGCATAAGCTTCACAACCAAAAACACGAAGATGTCTAATTGAAAGCTTCTTACCAGACCACACTTCCATGGGTGTCTTACCAACAAGGGCTGATGTAGGAGATGTGTTAACTAGATAGCAAGCAGTGGCCATAGCTTCGGCCCAAAATCTTTGTTCTAAACTAGCTCCACTAAGCATACTCCTAGCCTTCTCCATCAATGTCCTATTCATTCTCTCTGCAACTCCATTTTTCTATGGGGTATAAGGAGTTGTCTTATGCCTCTTGATACCTTGTTCTTTACAGAACTGTTCAAACTCTGCTGAGAAAAACTCACCACCATTGTCAGTTCTCACACACTTAATCTTCTTACTAGTCTGATTCTCTACAAGAGCTTTAAATTCTTTGAACCAACTAAAGACTTGTGTCTTACTTTTAAGGAAATAAATCCATGTCCTTCTACTATAATCATCTATGAAAGATACAAAAAATACAAACTTGGAGATTGAAGGAACTTTTACAGGAGCAAATACATCAGAATGAAAAAGATCCAAAACATTAGAAGATTTGTGAGAACTAGAGTAAAACTGAACATGATTTTGTTTACCATAGACACAGTGTTTGCAAAAGTCAAACTCGAGATTGCAATCATTTAACCCCTCAATGATATTTTTATTTTTTAGGGTTCTGAGACCCTTTTCACCAATGTGGCCAAATCTCATATGCCACAACATTGTCTTTTCTGCAGGAAGCTTACCTTCCAAAGTGTTTGCGAGTACCATCAGAACCAATAGCCACAGACTTCTTCACTGCTTGTTCAGATGGTGAGGATGAAGAACTATTACATAGAGGAATACATGCATCTAGCTTAAATAAGGCACCTCTCCTAGTACCCCTTGCAAGCACTATCGATTCTCTTATCATCTTGCATCCTTCTTTCGAAAAACAACTTGCACACCTACATCATTTAGCATACTTATAGATAATAGGTTTCATGCGAAACCTAGAATGTGCATAACTCCATTGATTCCCTTTGCTCATCCATCAGGAAATTTGATAGTGACCCTTTCGCATCCAACTATCTTTAGGTGAGAATCATCACCCAAGTACACCTTTCCACCATCGAACTCTTCATATTTTGAGAACCAGTTTCGACGAGAGGTCAAGTGAAAAGATGCACCTGAGTCAACCAACCACACATCATCAGATGCATGGGCTGCCAAAGCTACAATCAATGCATCACCATCTTCTTGAGATCTTTCTGAAGCTAAATCTGAACCTTTCATCTTCTTCTTCGGCTCTTTGTAGTCTTTATGGAAGTGCCCAGATTTATCACAATTCCAACATTTTGCCTTGGACTTATTGGAAGTCTTTGAATTCCCATGGGATTTGGATCTACCCTTTGTGTCAGACTTATTATCATTTTTTTTCCCTCTTTCAGTGGATCTCCCATGAACAACAAGGGCTTCTTTTTACGAAATGGAAGCCTTTCTCCACATCTCCTCTGATAGCAGCGAAGACACCACATCATCCATTTTGAAGGTGACTAAAGTGCTTTCGAGGGCCATCACAAGATGGTCCCATGAATCTGGTAAAGAACACAAAAGTGTGTAGCAACGATCCTCCTCCTCTAACTTGACACCAGCTGATGTCAATTATGCAACCAGGAGATTAAATGCATTTAAATGATCCGTTAAGGATCCACCTTCCTCCATTCATAAAGAGTACAAATTCTTCCTTAGGAACAAATTATTCACTAGAGATTTGGCCTGATACATGGCCACAAGTCTTTCCCACAAACTATTTGTGGTTTTCTCATCTAGAACATTCAGAAGGACTCCATCGGTTAAACAGAGTCTTATGAGACCCTTAGCTTTACAGTCTTTGATAGCCCAATCTTCTTGAGCTATAATTGTTGCTTTTGTAGCACTTGAAGTTGCTTCCCATAGGTCATGATCTTCTAACATGTCTTCGATCTTGAGTTTCCACAACTTGAAATTAGTGCCATTAAATTTCTCCACCTCCATTATTCCATATGATGAACTTGCCATCTCAATCTACAAATAAGATTTAGAATGCTCTGCAAAAAACTCCCACTCAACATGAGATTAGCTCAAAAAACCCTACCCAACAACTAGGATCAAAATTTGATCAAGCTCTGATACCACTTGTAAGGAAACTCAGGTGCGGAAATAGCTTCCTACGCTAATCTCTATAGGAGAGTATTGTGCAAATTCTTATAAATCCTTACAATTTCAGATTCGTTAACTACTTTAACAAAGATATTGCAACCACATACCATACATACAGAAAAATAGAGAATGACACAATGATATACCCTGGGGAAAACCTTTCGGTAAAAAACCCCAGCACTCTAAAACTTGCACAATGTATTATCTTCAACACAAAGATTACAATACACTTGCAATGCAAGTTCTTTCAGGAGACAAGAGACAAAGCCAATAAGACTTAAACTTTTGTTATATCTCTCCCATAGGAGCAGCATCATATATATAGACTCCTTTGGACCGAAAAATAGGCACAACCACCAAAACCATGCACAAAGTCACATGTACATAGTTGTTACATGCAATCCCAAGAATAGGTGTCCATCCCTAGAATAGACTATGATAGCTTGTCATAGAATCCACCAAAAATAATGGTCACAAGAAAAATGTAAGAGAATGTATCATACCAACCTATTTTTGGCATATTCTCTTACACACACCAACCACTTCTTCTTGGGCGCCCAAATAGGCCCAAGTCATAAGATGCTCTTACACCTGTCATAGCACATTCCTTAAATAGTTCTTACGCATCATAGGAATTTGTCATGACCGTTTCAGTCATGATCTCCTTACGCACAAGATGCCGACACTTCAAGTGGAGTGACACATCAACATTCCAACTAGACATGTACACTCACACATAATTACATTATTTGCAAAAAATACATTTACAAAACAAATAATAAGAATAGGAATTATCCAAGGTTGAGACACCTTATTCCTAACATATTCCTCCTCCATCATTACAGCCCAGGACAACCTATCACATTCCTCCTTTATCCTCTAAATCCATTTTGGGTCCCTATGTCCCAACATCTTCTAGCACATATCCTCTACATACCAAATCCATTTTGGGGCCTTACGTCCCCAAATATTATCCCCCATCTTATCCTACTCATCCCTCATCCAAAATCCAAACATCCCTAGTCAGGATCAACAAAGGCACATGCCCATATCTCCTATCTACCAATCTCCATTCATCTCTCCATCCACATTTTTGCCATCCCACACATCTCCTCATATTCATTCCAATGCTCCTTGCAATTTGGATTCCATATCAAATATGCATAAAGGGAAATATCCACAAAGATCTAAGGATTGCCATGTCCAGTCTAAATGACATGCTCAAGAAAAGCAAAATCCAATCGAGAAATGTAAAGCATCCCAATGGCCACAAAGGCCCAGCAAAGCAAAAGCAAAATCTGATACATACCAGTGGCCACAAAGGCCCACCAAAGCTAAAACAAAGATGATGTGGATCCAAAAGAAACAATATGTAATGCATCTAAAAGAAATATCCACAATGGCATCCAAAGTTTCTAATCCACCAACTACTCAGTCTTCTCCTGCATCTCCTCAATCTATTTTGGATCCCAAAGATCCAAGATCTCCTAGCACAAATCCTCTACCCTATCTACATCTATCCACCAAAACCCATCCACTTCATCCATCTTCCTCACAACATGTGCCAATTTTGGTCTTAACAACATCCCCCTATCACGATCACTTTCCATCTTTTCATCCAAACACTTTCTACCACCATATCTCCCATCTACCCCATCCAATCTATGCTTTTGCATAAATCCATCCATCCTAGTGAAGCTGTACCAACATCCAAGCAAATCAGAAGATCAGCAAAAAAAGTTAGCAACAACATCAGAATATCAGTGAAACATCAAACAGAAGGTCAACATCAAATTAGAAGGTAGTACCAAATTAGAGAATCAACAACAAGTCAGAAATCAATCAGTATATTAGTGAAAGATCAACATAAAGTAAGTAGAAAATCAGCACATCCATAAAAATTGGAAAAATCAAGAGAAAAATATCAAAAAAAGAAAAGAAAAAGAGAAAAAAATTCATCCTATGGTGAAAACTTGGCAATTCAAGAGCCTTGGACAAGTACCATGGTGAAAACCTGGCAAACATGCATCATGCGTAGGTCCCCCCAATTCCTTTCTACAGTTGGGGGCCATTCCCTTTTATCACCTCTTATCCAACATCTCCTCCATCCCATTTGTCTCTCGCCTCCTTCATCCTCCTTTGGATCTTGATGACAAAACAAAGACTACTAGGTATACATACTTTTGGGCACCCTCTTGGCATCCATCACACCGTTTAGCTACATATCCTCTATCCCATCCATTCATCCTAGCTTCCATCTACCTTCCTCATCCTCTTGTCAGCATATCTACTGTCCAATCATACCCCATCCTACTGCCTCTGAATGAATGAACTATCCTAAGTAGAGGGCATCTGATGCAGGAGCATCCTGGGTGTAAGAGCAATCTTGCATCACCCAAAAATATTTATGTTTTTATTCAATAAGGGTTATTTTGTGCAGAGATGCTATTTATGGAAAGTTACTATTTTTGGTAATTTTTGTATGTGCTCAGAATGATATGATTTCTTTCTTGGAGGTTCATTTTGGTCATATAAGTCTGCCAGTAAAGTTTCATTGCCAGATCAAGTGTATATTGGAAGATATTGAAGATTTTCGGTATTGGCAGCAGGGTACAGAAACTTTGAACTCAGTTTTGAAGGCTTTAGAGGCCTCGGATGAGGTCAAAAATTTGGGTGACAAGCGCTTGCGCTGGTCAAGCCTGTAGAGCACTTTGTGGCATTTTTGAAATGGGGTTATAATAACCGAGCGGGTCAACGGGTGATGACTTATGGTATTCGGAAGTTGGACCACCTGAAATGGCGGAAAATAATTTTCTTCAAAATTTCTGTTCGGGTTTCAAAGGTTATCTTGAGCTGACTATGATGTAATAAAATGTAAAATAAAATAATGCTAAGTTTGGTCGGCCTTATTGGCTAAAATTCTGGAACCTTCCCAGGCGGTGGAAAATTCCCTATATAAGGAAGGCTGTATTATTGTCTTAGGCAGTTCAGAATAGTTCTGGGTAGTAGATCTGGGCAATAATTCAAGGCTTTGTCCTACAGAATATTGTAAGGGAATGCCCATGGGGCTTTGCATATTGTAATTCTAAAAGTTTGTAATTCCACATTTGTGGAGATAATAAGAAGCCAATTTTCTATTCTTGCATATTGTTGTTGTTTCTCTATTTCTGTTATGCATTTGTGGTATTAAGGGGAGCACCCTTCATCAAGTGGTATCAGAGTAGGTTTTCTTGAGTGTGTAAACAGATTGCCAACTGTGAGGTAGTTTGCACCAGGACCGTGGTTAGGGTTTCAGCGCGCATCGTGAAAATACCTCCACGAAGAGAACGTGGCGGAAGACTTGGTGTTGTGACACCTGAGGTTAGAGAGTTGCAGAGACAAGTGCGAGCATTGCAAGAAGAGATTCGTAGAGGAATGAATCTTAATGTCAGAGATGAAAGTGAGGATGAAGCCGAAGAAGAATATCAAGAAGGAGAAGTTGAAATTGTGAACCAGGAGGAAGAAAGACTTTTTCGGGCGATTTCCAAGATTGGGAAAAGACCTAAGATTGAGGTTCCTACATTTTCTAGAAATCTTAACCTAGAGGAATTGATCGACTGGATCAATGAATGTGAGGAATATTTTGAGTATGAAGATGTTGAAGATCCTGATAGGGTCAAATTTGTGAAGGCCAGATTGAAAGGTCATGCGAAGATATGGTGGCAAGAGATTCAGTTGGAGCGAAATAGAAGGGGAAAGGAGAAAATCATGAGATGGGATCGGATGGTAGATAAATTAAAGTGACAGTTCATTCTTGTTGATTATGAGCTTGACCTACTGAAGAAAATGCAGAGTTTGAAGCAAGCAGGAAGATCTGTTCAGGAGTATACAGAAGAGTTCTATCGACTCCTCATCAGAACAGGCCATGCCGAAGCTGATAAGGAGAAAGTTGCCCGATACTTTAATGGGTTAAGGCCAAGCATTCAGGAGGAGTTGAATCTGGTTTGAATGAACAGTATTGAAGAGGCATACCAGTTTGCCCTAAAAGTAAAGGAAAAGCTGAACAAGAAGTTTGAGAGCAGACAAAATGGAAGAGGTCGCGGTGGACGATCTGGTGGACGGTCATATGGTGGCCAAAATGAAGATCCGAAAAAGAAGGATGAGGCCAGTAGCAGTCAGAATCAGCGAGGAAATAATTCCAATCGCTTCCAGGATCAGAATAATAGAGATCAGAGAGGAAGAGGAAGAGGACAAGGATCTGGAAGAGATGGCTTCCATTGAACATGTTTTCACTATGGAGAAGAAGGTCATAGGGCATTTGAATGTCCTCAGCACCAAGGCAGAACAGACAGGAGAAATGAAGGCCAGGCCAGAGTTGCACATGTAGATGAAGATGCCAGATCATCAAATTCTGAAGATGCTGAAAGAGGAGAAACATTGATTAACAGAAGAGTCATGTTGAGTGGTGAGAATGAACCTGAGCAAAGGAGGAGCCTGTTTCGTACCAGGTGCAAGTGTGAAGGTAAATGTTGTGATATGATTATTGATAGTGGAAGCACTGACAATTTGGTGTCAGAAGAGATGGTGACAAAGTTGAAGCTCAAGAGACAGAAACACCCACATCCATATCGGATTGCCTGGGTACAGGATGACCACAGGGTCATGGTCAATGAACAATGCCTGGTGAAGTTCAAGATTGGTGGATACCAAGATGAGGTATTGTGCGATATCATATCTATGGATGCATGTCATATGTTTTTGGGTAGACCATGGCAGTTTTACAGAAGTGCTGTACACAATGGCCATGTGAATACCTATTCCCTGACAAAAGATGGAGTGCGGCATAAGCTAAAGCCATTGAAGGAGACCGAAGAAAAGGTATGTGATAATGCAAGGATAACTTTTGTTGATGGAAGAAATTTCCTAGATGGTATGAGGCATGGGCATGTATGTTTTGCTTTAATTCCAAAAGCTGGTAAAGAGGAAGTAGAAGATGTTCCTGTAGAAGTTGTAGATTTGTTGAATGAGTTTCAAGATATTATATCCGATAACGTGCCTGATGGATTACCACCAGTTAGAAAGATCAGTCATCAGATGGACTTGATCCCAAGAGCGAGTTTGCCGAATAAGGCAGCACACAGAATGACACCTGTATAAAGTGAGGAGTTGAACAGACAAGTACATGAACTGCTACAGAAAGGATTGATCTGTGAGAGTCTGAGTCCCTGTGCTGTACCAGCGGTATTAGAACCAAAGAAGAATGGAGAATGGAGGATGTGTACGGATTCTAGGGCAATAAACAAGATCACAATCAAGTATAGGTTTCCATTGCCACAAATGGATGATATTATGGACTGTTTGAGTGGAGCTGTGTATTTCTCAAAGATAGATCTGAAGAGTGGATATCATCAGATTCGGATCAGAGAAGGAGATGAATGGAAGACTGCCTTCAAGACAAAGGAAGGATTGTATGAGTGGTTAGTCATGCCTTTTGGGCTAACCAATGCACCGAGCACTTTCATGCGGCTCATGAACAAGGTTCTGAAAGAATTTTTGGGTAAGTTTGTCATTGTTTACCTAGATGATATTTTGATCTTTAGTAAGACATTGGATGAGCATATGATGCATATTCGTATGGTATTTGAGAAGTTGAGAGAAGAAAAATTGCTGATTAATTTGAAGAAGTGCAGTTTTGTGAAGAAAGAGTTGGTGTATTTGGGGTTTGTAGTTTCAGGAGAAGGTCTAAAAATGGACCCAGAGAAGGTACAGGCTATCCTTGAATGGCCTATGCCAAGGAGTGCTACTGAGGTAAGATCTTTTCATGGTTTGGCTAGCTTTTACAGAAAGTTTATCAAAAAATTTAGCAGTATTTGTGGACCCTTGACTGAAACAATGAGAGGGGATAGAAAAGAGTTTAAGTGGACTAATGGGGCAAAAAAAGAGTTTTCAATTGTTGAAATGAAAAGTTACAGAACAACCTGTTTTAGCACTTCCAGAGTTTAATAAGGTGTTTCAAGTAGATTGTGATGCTAGTGGTACTGCAATAGGAGCTGTTATGAGCCAAGAAGGTACACCTGTTGCTTATTTCAGCGAGAAGTTAAATGATGCCAAGAGGAAATATTCTGTTTATGATCAAGAATTTTATGCTATAGTTCAAGCATTAAAGAAGTGGAGACATTATCTACTTCCTAAGGAGTTTGTTTTGTATACTGATCATCAGGCTTTGCAATATTTGAATAGTCAAGGAAAATTGAATCAAAGGCATTTGAAATGGGTTGAGTTTTTGCAGAGTTATACATTTGTTTTGAAACACAGGAGTTGAAAGTCTAATAGGGTTGCAGATGCTCTTAGCAGAAGGCAACTATTGCTGACAGAAATGCAGATTGAAGTGGTTGGGTTCAAAGAACTCAAGAATTTGTATCCAAAGGATCCTGATTTTGGTGAAGCTTGGAAAGCTTGTACAGAACCTGTTACTCTAGACAGGATGAAATGGCTGGATTTTATCATCCAAGATGATATGCTATTCAAAGGGAGTCAGTTGTGCGTTCCATGAAGTTCTATGAGGGAGAATCTCATCAAGGAGAAGCATAGCGGAGGATTGGCTGGACATTTTGGTCGTGACAAAACCCTTTTTTTGGTTAGTGAGAATTACTATTGGCCACAGTTGCAGCAAGATGTGAAGAAGTTTGTACAGAGTTGCAGAGTATGTCAGATGGCGAAAGGAGTGAAGCAGAATATAGGTTTGTATTAGCCATTACCTATACTAGAGAAGCCTTGGGAGGATATCAGTATGGACTTTGTTCTTGGTTTACCGAGGACTCAGCGAGGACATGATTCAATTTTTGTAGTGGTTGACAGATTTTTGAAGATGGCACCTTTCATTCCCTGCAAGAAGACTAATGATGCTGTTCATGTAGCAGAATTGTTTTTCAGAGAAGTAGTGAGACTTCATGGTTTGCCAAAGACCATAGTTTCAGATCGGGACACTAAGTTTGTTGGATATTTCTGGCGTACGTTGTGGAAGAAGTTGAAGACAGATTTGAAATTTAGTTCATCACATCATCCACAGACTGATGGACAGACAGAGGTGGTGAATAGGAGTTTGGGAAATTTGCTGAGATGTTTGGTTGGAGATAAGCCAACAGGATGGGATTTGATTTTACCACAAGTAGAATTTGCATACAATAATTCTGTCAATAGGAGCACTGGTAAATCACCATTCCAAATTGTATATGGAAGTAGTCCAAGAAATGCATCTGAATTGAGGAAGATAGATAAAGGAGAAATAAGTAGTGCTGAAGCTGAAGATTTTGCAGAACACTTGAAGAAGCGGTTTCCAGTTGGTACATATAACAAGCTGAAAATGAAGAAGTTTGGACCATGCAGGATATTGAAGAAACATGTTTCAGGAAATGCATATGAAGTAGAATTTCCTACCGAGCTAAATATTTCACCAGTGTTTAACATTTTAGATCTGACAGAGTATCATGAGGCAGGTGTTGAAGATGAGATCACAGCGGTACAGTGGAGTATTCTAGCAACTAGTTCAGACACTAAGGTGATTGAAGATATACTGGATAGTCATGTTGGCAGAAGCACAAGGAACAGGACATATGAAGAATATCTGGTCAAGTGGAAAGGACGACCTGTTGAAGATTTATCATGGCTAACAAAGGAGGAGGTTAACCGTCTTGGTTTTCCTCTGCACACCTGAGTCGTGACAGGGTCACTTCTCAAATTACCCCGGGTGTCTGATGCAGGAGCATCCTGGGTGTAAGAGCAATCTTGCATCACCCAAAAATATTTATGTTTTTATTCAATAAGGGTTATTTTGTGCAGAGCTGCTATTTATGGAAAGTTACTATTTTTGGTAATTTTTGTATGTGCTCAGAATGATATGATTTCTTTCTTGGAGGTTCATTTTGGTCATATAAGTCTGCCAGTAAAGTTTCATTGCCAGATCAAGTATATATTGGAAGATATTGAAGATTTTCGGTATTGGCAGCAGGGTACAGAAACTTTGAACTCAGTTTTGAAGGCTTTAGAGGCTCCGGATGAGGTCAAAAATTTGGGTGACGAGTGCTTGCACCGGTCAAGCCTATAGAGCGCTTCGTGGCGTTTCCGAAATGGGGTTATAATAGCTGAGCGGGTCAACGGGTGATGACTTATGGTCTTCGAAAGTTGGACCACCTGAAATGGCAGAAAATAATTTTCTTCAAAATTTCTGTTCGGGTTTCAAAGGTTATCTTGAGCCGACTATGATGTAATAAAATGTAAAATAAAATAATGCTAAGTTTGGTCGGCCTTATTGGCTAAAATTCTGGAACCTTCCCAGGCGGTGGAAAATTGCCTATATAAGGAAGGTTGTATTATTGTCTTAGGCAGTTCAGAATAGTTCTGGGTAGTAGATCTCGGCAATAATTCGAGGCTTTGTCCTACAGAATATTGTAAGGGAATGCCCATGGGGCTTTGCATATTGTAATTCTGAAAGTTTGTAATTCCACATTTGTGGAGATAATAAGAAGCTAATTTTCTGTTCTTGCATATTGTTATTGTTTCTCTATTTCTGTTATGCGTTTATGGTATTAAGGGGAGCACCCTTCATCAGCATCTTATTCCTTGGTAACATATTCCTTGGAGACTATCTTTCATCCATTTTTCATCTATCCAATCTCCCCAAGAATTCCTCTATCCAGATCCCTCAACATTTCCTCTAGCACCCATCTTCCAATCCTTAAGAAAATCCACCATCCAATCTCGCCAAGTAGTTCCTCCATCCAAATCCAAATCTTCCTCCATCCAAATCTCCCAGCAGTGCCTCCATTCAAATCCTAAGCATTTCCCTCCAGCATTAATCTTCCAACATTTCCTCCATATTTGCCAACACTTGGTTTCTTCCCTTGTCATTAGTATCTAGCTATAGGCTACCCACATTGCAATCCAATGCCATTCATCCATATCCAACTACTGCTAGCAATCTTCCAACATCCTCCAATCCTATCCACATCTTCTAGCTATCCAACATCCAAGATCAAGCCAACCCATCCCATCACATCCTTAGTCTTGTTCCTAGTCTTGTAGCAAGTCTTGATCTCAATTCAATCATCATCGTTGGGATACGTCCTTCCCAAATCCATGTCATTTCAGGACACATCATCCATCACCAGTCCATCTTGGCCTTCCAGCCCAACTGGGGCATCATCTTGCATATCTTTGGAGTTTCAGCTTCACCCCCAGGTTCTTTATACATCCTAATCTTGAGCTTCTATACATATCCATTATAAATATCCTCGCATCTTGTTGTACATATCCTTGTCAGTCCCGCATCAACAATATTTGATCAGATATCTTGTTCCACCCAGCCTCACACTTCAGCAATATCAATTGTTGACTATCCTTGATCAATGTGACTATCTTTGAACCGCATTATTTTCCAATCAGAAACACAACATTCTCCCCCACCAGCATAGGGTCCACACAGATGTATGCTTCTATTTTGTCTAACCTAAGCCTAATCATGGGTCCCCTTAGTTGTATCCTTCCTATCCAACCCAATCTTCCACCAAGCACACTAGGTCCATGTCAATGTATCCTTCCACACATTCAGACCAATCTTCCCACCATCAATCAAATCAAATCTCTCTCCTTGGCAAAGGTTGTCTTTTGGAGTCATCATTTTGACCTTGGATTTTGTCCTTTGGGTCTTGTTAATCTTTTACGGCTTCTCATTGTTCTCTACGCAAAGTCATGATGATCCTTTATATCATGGTGTGTTGCGACTGAGGATAATTTGGGGCACGGTCTTTTGATCTTTTGCTTCTTCCTATGAGTCAGTCATGTGTTTGTGGTTTCTTCAGCATCGTTTACACCATGCCTCCTCTGGGTTTCATGAGTGATGCTGGGGCAACCCTACATGTCTTTTTAGCATCAGTCCTATGCAATGCTGGTGACAAGGCCTCATGAACCTAGTATCCTTGGCAGGTCTCTAGCATTGCTATATCAAACTAGGTTGTGCTCTCTAAAAGATAAAAGCATGGAGCTCCCTAAATCCCCATCCTGCATCATATAGATTAATCTTGCATCTTGCATCCTCATGTAGCTGCATCCTGCATTTTGCATTAAATCTCATCTTGCATTCACCCATCTTTTCTCTTAGAAGTCTGCTTATTTATCTCCCCTTCTTCCTAGGTCCTTGCTTCTTTCTTTCCTTTCGAAAAAATTTCACAACGTTTACTCCTTGCATTATTTTCTCGAGGGGGCACAACCCCTTATTCCTCCAAATTCTAGCCTGGGACATCTTGTTTTCTTGTCTTTGACACCATGCCACTTGTAGCATCGCATCAAAGAGGGGCAAAATGTAGACACCTAAAAATTCCTTTAGTTCAAATAAATTATTTTTATTTTCTAAAAATCTCTGATGACAACATCATTTATTAATTAATTAATTAATTATTTATTTAATTTATTTTTATGTCATTAAATCCCTTTATCTTAATAAAAAATA
>BSBK01014015.1:0-30000 GCA_027943335.1 Chamaecyparis obtusa
AAAAAATTGACATGTTTTGTTCACTATATCAAAAAAAGAAAAGAAAAAGAAGCTATTTCCTTTTCTTATAATATATGATATATGATGGGAATATTTCTATAGTTATCAATTCTCTAGTTATTGACAGACAAATGTGAATTTAGTATACTATTGGGTACTCTAAATTCCTATTCTATACTAGAGGGACTCTAAATTGGTTATACGACATATCCGAGTTATAAAGAAGGATGTGAAATACCCTACATATCATCTCCGATAGATAAAGCAAAATATCTTTTCTAAACTAGATGTGGGGATGGCGACATAGCCAAGTGGTAAGGCAGGGGACTGCAAATCCTCGATCCCCAGTTCAAATCTGGGTGTCGCCTTGGTAGCGTAAACAAATCTAAAAATCTCTATTTGTATCCATGTCTTTTGAAGACAACTTGTATAGGTTCAGGTCCTATTGCTAATATAGCAGATAAAATTCAAATTTATCGTTAATGTCTAATCTGATAGGTAGTTGAGAGTCATTAGTTCCAAGAAACAATTTTGAGAAGTCGCTACTATCGACTCATGCTTTCTTTCAGAATAGGAAGGTAGAGGATTTCCACTTTGCACTATTCTTAATAGTTCCATTATCATCAAGAATCAATAATGATATTATTTTTTTAGAAAGTTTTATAAAGAGAGGGATTCGTATGGATATAGTCGGTATCGCTTGGGCTGCTCTAATGGTAGTTTTTACTTTTTCTCTTTCACTCGTAGTATGGGGTAGAAGTGGAATTTAATAGAATTCTAATAGTCTTTCTATTTTTAATCGTTCTGTTCAAAACAAAAAAAAAATGATTTTACGTTACGATGATAGATAATTACTATCATTAATGATCTAGTAATATTGAATTATCAATGATATGATAAATAATATCAAATTGATCATGTTAGAAACACAATTCTACTTCATATTTATCAAATATGAAGTAGAATTGTATATAGCGAACCATAGTATTCTTAACTATACATATGTTAAAGCATATGGAGCATTATTGCTCTGTCTTTTCCATATCAATTTTTGGCCTTTACGATTTAAAATTTTGTATATTACTATGTAATAGTAAACAATGCGTATTCGTATTATAAATAAATTGAAAAAAAATGGAAATAGAAAAAGAAAAATACTTTCTCAAATACTATTCAGAATAACACCTATATTTTATCTACATCAATTTTTCCAGAGATATGTAAGAAATTATGATTAGTCCCCACGAGACAAATGAGAATTTAGATCTACTTATCCAAAATCTGTGTAGAAGAAGTAGTACAAAGGAAAAATTTTCCTTTCCTTTTTCTTTTGTACTACTTCTTCTCAAAAAAATAGACCGACCGTTATTACTTTTTTTTACTGACGATCTAGACTAATTCTAGATTATAAGTAATCACTCTAGTTCGCTTTGAGGCCTCGTTTGTGCGTAAATAACGATTAGAAAAGCAGTAGGCACTGTAATGAATAATAGAATAGCAATAAATGCAAGGTTATTTACTTCCATGATTGATTTTCGCTTCGTTTTACAATAACTCGAGATTTGATCTCATAGAGTATCTTTTTTCAAAAAAAAATGGATTGAATCCATGGAGGACTAGTAGAACATACTATTATCTCTTATTCATCTCGGATTTAGTAATCCGGCCCCTAATGGATCGATCCCACCGTCTTATTAGTATAGTTCCAAGGGTTGACTCAATTCAATTTTATCGTTAATAAAAATAACATTAGACATGCAAATTAAATTCAATTTGATTCATTTAATGTTTGTCTCAATCAAATATTTCTATGTTAATGTCTATTAAAAAAAGACAATGAATAGCTCCCAATTATCTTATCCTAAGAATTGACCATGACCCTGGAATGAGCAGAATAGTTTGGATAGTAACCAAAATAGAATTGAATCTTTTGTATTTTTGAGAAATCATTAAAAACCTTTTTTTCGTTAAATATGAGAGAATACCGCGTAGATCTCTACGCGGTATTCTTCCTAACACAGATCTATCTTACTACGATACCCTTTTTTGATTTCTCAAGGGTAAAAGAAGATTCAGATCTATGCTGATAATTTGGCGAATCCACACACAAAATGTGTAAAAAATGATCAAATCTATTCTAGTCTACTCTCTTTTCCTTTTTTACTCTTGTTTGGGGTAGGGATCGCTCAAACAATTGTTCAATTTATTGAATCGGGACTGACGGGGCTCGAACCCGCAACTTCCGTCTTGACAGGGCGGTACTCTAACCAATTGAACTACAATCCCACTAGGTACAGTTTATTGACTAATTAGTCATAGTAATTCAACTGTGCCGGGTCGTATGTTGTAAAACTTTTCTCTTTCAAATCTACCAAAAGTATTTGTTCGTTCCAATTCTTTCTATATAGAGTATAGGGGATTCAAAAACGAATTACCTTTTTTACCTGATAGATTGATATCTATCTCAATCTATCAAGTTGGTATTGGGCCGAGCTGGATTTGAACCAGCGTAGGCATATTGCCAACGAATTTACAGTCCGTCCCCATTAGCCACTCGGGCATCGACCCAGGAAAAAATGGGAAGTTATTATAAATTAGATATTATAATTACTTTCCTAGCCTAGTACCCCTAGGGGAAATCGAATCCCCGTTGCCTCCTTGAAAGAGAGATGTCCTGGGCCACTAGACGATAGGGGCCTACTTATTGTCATAATATTCAAATCCCTAGGAATTTGTCAATAAAAAAAATCTTTTTTCATATTAATTATTGAATATTCTTCTTGTGTTGTCAGGATCGACAATATAACTATATTCAATTATTTCTTAATATATTGACCCCATTATTTGATTACATATCAAATATGTAATAGACTTTGAAATGACCAAAAGCTCTTTTAACTCGGGGGTAGAGTAACGCCATGGTAAGGCGTAAGTCATCGGTTCAAGCCCGATAAAGGGCTCTTGCTTGCAATAAAGCCCAGTTTTTATTTTTAACAACAAAAAAACTGCAATATACCTTTTTTTGTTATAACGGAATAGAACATGTAATATGATTGAGGACAACTAACATATAGAATTTTTTTGAGATATAGTTTTTTTTCTTTATCTTGGTACTAATAAGACAAGGAATAGTATAAGATTAGGCATAATAAATCTCTTAATTATTTCGTATTACTTTTAAACTAAATAAAAATTAGAAGTAAGTGAACCTAACCCATTGACTGATTAATATATAAGTTATTCTGATATTGAAAATAGTCTGAATTCTAGATGGAATCATTTTCCTTTTATCTTTAAAACCATAATTCGATTATGATGTACCAAACATTCTTACTTGTAATGTACAAGACATTTTATCTTGGTCATTCTACCAGTGGAAAATAGATTGGAATTGAGATATCAAAAAAGATAAGAAAAGGTAAATGGAAAACAAAGGAACTGTTTATTTTTCATTATATCTAATATAGTATCCCTTTTTTTGAATAAAGGGAAAGGAGCGGATAGAGTTCTTTGCTCTAGCTCGTAGAGCAACAAAAATCTTTCTTGTTGTTCCTATTTATTCATAGAACGTAGAAATCATGTAGTAGTAAAAAACATAGAGATACATAAAGTATTTCTCAAAATTACTATGAGTAAGATTTAAGACGTAATAATATTCAATAGAATTGATATTCTTAATAGTCTCGAAGAGCAGAGAGGAATAAAAGCTAACTTGCTTTTCTGGCATTCTGTTTTTATATATTATATAAATAATATAATTTATAGGATAAGAAAAAAAGGGAATAGAAACAACTTCGGGTTATCATGCATTTACTTATATTGATATTATTTCGGTTTAACCGGATAAAATCCGTGCCAATAAGGCATCTTCGAAACCCGATTTATTGAAAGGGATGATGGATAAAAAATTGTCCATAAATATTTGAAATATAAAACAATGTATACCCTTTCTATCAAATAGGGTGCTCGGAAAAGGTTGGAATAGTTAAATAGGAGGATTACTATGACTATAGCCCTTGGAAAGTCTTCCAAAGAGGAACAAACTTTATTTGATATTATGGATGACTGGCTCCGCAGAGACCGTTTTGTTTTTGTGGGTTGGTCCGGTTTATTGCTTTTTCCTTGTGCTTATTTTGCGCTAGGCGGATGGTTCACGGGCACAACTTTTGTGACTTCGTGGTATACTCATGGATTGGCCAGTTCCTATTTGGAAGGTTGTAATTTTTTAACTGCTGCAGTTTCTACGCCTGCTAATAGTTTGGCACATTCTTTGCTGCTATTATGGGGTCCTGAAGCACAAGGAGATTTTACTCGTTGGTGTCAATTAGGTGGTCTATGGACTTTCGTTGCTCTTCATGGTGCTTTTGGTCTAATAGGTTTCATGTTACGCCAATTTGAACTTGCTCGATCTGTGCAATTACGACCTTATAATGCAATTGCGTTCTCTGCTCCGATTGCTGTTTTTGTTTCCGTATTCTTGATCTATCCATTAGGTCAGTCTGGTTGGTTTTTTGCACCTAGTTTTGGCGTAGCAGCTATTTTCCGATTTATCCTCTTTTTTCAAGGTTTTCATAATTGGACCTTGAATCCATTTCATATGATGGGAGTTGCCGGAGTATTGGGTGCTGCTCTTCTATGTGCTATTCACGGTGCTACCGTAGAAAATACTTTATTTGAAGACGGTGATGGTGCAAATACATTCCGTGCTTTTAACCCAACTCAAGCCGAAGAGACTTATTCTATGGTCACTGCAAACCGTTTCTGGTCCCAAATTTTTGGGGTTGCTTTTTCCAATAAACGTTGGTTACATTTCTTCATGTTATTTGTGCCGGTGACCGGTTTATGGATGAGTGCCATTGGAGTAGTTGGCCTAGCTCTAAACTTACGTGCTTATGATTTTGTTTCCCAGGAGATTCGTGCAGCAGAAGATCCTGAATTTGAGACTTTTTATACAAAAAATATTCTTTTGAACGAAGGTATTCGTGCTTGGATGGCGGCTCAGGATCAGCCTCATGAAAACCTTATATTCCCTGAGGAGGTTCTACCCCGTGGAAACGCTCTTTAATGGAACTTTAACTTTAGCTGGTCGTGACCAAGAAACCACTGGTTTCGCTTGGTGGGCTGGTAATGCTCGACTTATTAATTTGTCAGGCAAATTACTTGGGGCTCATGTGGCTCATGCCGGATTAATTGTATTCTGGGCTGGAGCAATGAATCTATTTGAAGTGGCTCATTTTGTACCGGAAAAACCTATGTATGAACAAGGATTGATTTTACTTCCCCATCTAGCTACTCTAGGATGGGGAGTCGGTCCTGGTGGGGAAATTGTGGACACTTTTCCCTATTTTGTATCCGGGGTACTTCACTTAATTTCTTCTGCAGTTTTAGGCTTCGGTGGTATTTATCACGCACTAATTGGACCCGAAACTTTAGAAGAATCTTTTCCATTTTTTGGTTATGTATGGAAAGATAGGAACAAAATGACCACAATTTTAGGTATTCACCTAATCTTGCTAGGTGTTGGTGCTTTTCTTCTAGTGTTTAAGGCTTTGTATTTTGGTGGCATATATGATACCTGGGCTCCCGGCGGTGGCGATATAAGAAAAATTACGAACCTTACGCTTAACCCAAGTACTATATTTGGTTATTTACTCAAATCCCCTTTTGGAGGGGAGGGATGGATTGTTAGTGTGGACAATCTAGAAGATCTAATTGGAGGACATGTGTGGTTAGGTTCCATTTGTATCTTCGGTGGTATCTGGCACATCTTAACAAAACCTTTTGCGTGGGCTCGCCGTGCGTTTGTATGGTCCGGAGAAGCTTACTTATCTTATAGTTTAGCAGCTCTCTCTGTCTTTGGTTTCATTGCTTGTTGTTTTGTTTGGTTTAACAATACAGCTTATCCCAGTGAATTCTATGGACCTACCGGCCCAGAAGCCTCTCAAGCACAAGCATTTACTTTTCTAGTTAGAGACCAGCGTCTTGGAGCTAGTGTAGGGTCTGCCCAAGGGCCCACTGGTTTAGGTAAATATCTTATGCGTTCTCCTACTGGAGAAATTATTTTTGGAGGGGAAACGATGCGTTTTTGGGATCTTCGTGCTCCCTGGTTGGAACCTCTAAGAGGTCCTAATGGTTTGGACCTGAGTAAGTTGAAAAAAGACATACAACCTTGGCAAGAACGACGTTCAGCAGAATATATGACTCATGCTCCTTTAGGTTCTTTAAATTCTGTGGGTGGTGTAGCTACCGAGATTAATGCGGTCAATTATGTCTCACCTCGAAGTTGGTTAGCCACTTCTCATTTCGTTCTAGGATTTTTCTTTTTCGTAGGTCATTTGTGGCATGCAGGAAGAGCTCGTGCAGCTGCAGCAGGATTTGAGAAAGGAATTGATCGTGATTTTGAACCTGTTCTTTCCATGACCCCTCTTAATTAAACCAGAGATAAAACTAGATAAATATCTAATTTCTTTTTATAAATTAAAAGGATATAACTATCCTTTGCCATTATTCTTCCAACTGAATCCTTGTTGCTCGGCTATAGCATAGCCGAGCATTTTTTTGGTACTGAACTAAGTTCTATCTAGGATTTTTGTTTTTCGTAAGTTAGGTTGAGTTGTTCGATGAACAAAAGGAGAGAGAGGGATTCGAACCCTCGATAGTTTTTAACTATACCGGTTTTCAAGACCAGAGCCATCAACCACTCGGCCATCTCTCCCGAATTAGCATAACTCATTTTATCCCGATAGATAATATCTGTCTATAGGGAATATTATATAACTATATAACTATATATGATATTTATATATAGTGATGATAAAAAGAAAATTTGCTGACTCGAAATTTGAGAATTTCGATTCATTTATGATCAAATCAAAATCCGTAGTGCATTCCAAAATCAAAAATTGACCGGATAGGGATCGAATGGTATAGCCTTTTGAATCTGTTGGAAGCTTTTAAGATAACAACCATGACTATTGCATTCCAATCGTCTGTGTTTGCATTAATCGCAATTTCAATTCTACTAGTGATTGGTGTACCTGTCGCGCTTGCCTCTCCTAATGGTTGGTCAAGTCAAAAAAATGTACTATTTTCAGGCGTATCATTATGGATTGGATCAGTCTTTTTAGTAGGTATTCTAAATTCTTTCATATCTTAAGATATATTGATCTTCTGGGTTTAAAATCTCCCCCCCCGGGGGGCCATTAGAAATAAATTCAATTATTCACAAAGGAATTTACGATAAATAAAAAAAAACCAGGTAATGAAGGTGCTGGGTTTTTATTAATATAATTGATAATCGATCAATCAGTCTATTGGATGAAATAGAATAATTTACCTCCATAGAATGGTAATATATGGGTATATATTATACCCATATAACGAGTCAAATGCGGGTATGGTTGAATGGTATAATTTCTCCTTGCCAAGGAGAAGATGCGGGTTCGATTCCCGCTACCCGCCCATCTGTAGAATATAATTCTGGACTAGTTATCGTATTGGTTTAGTCGTATTTGTATCGTATTTAGATTTCTTGTGTCTTTGCGGAGACGGGATTTGAACCCGTGACTTCAAGGTTATGAGCCTTGCGAGCTACCAAACTGCTCTACTCCGCGTTATCCCTTCATATTAACCTTATTTATAATACCCCAAAATGGGTACATCGAGCAATCCCTTAGGTATACTATTCTCCCTCCCTATATAGGGAGGGATTTTTCTATCATAACAATAACTTGAAAGAATCCTTTTTTTTTACCCTACCAACTCGATTTTGTTACCCCAGCCAACAAACATGCGTGAGCCATTTCACGGATTATATATCCGGATAATTCAAAGTCTCTATAATTGGCTCTGGGTCTTCCAGTCTTCAAACAACGTCGACGAAGACGTGTAGGTGCACTATTACGCGGTAGAGATTGTAATTTTCTATAAATTTCCAATTTTTCATCCAGTGATGAGACTTCGCTCATCTCTTTTTTCAAAGATTGGCGAAGCAAATTATATTTCCTTTCCAATCTTTGTTTCTTTTTCTCTCTTTGAATGAGACTTTTTCTTGCCATAATGATTCAGCTACTTTATATAAATAATATAGATCAAATTTGAGATGGAGAAGTATTACGTGGATTACTCCTTCTTTTTATGCATAGAGATTAGATTGAAAATCTAAAAAATGAAAAAGAATTAACCGAATTTACCTGATGTAGAGGCGATTAAGAAAGCTGCATACGTGAATATATAGCCTACAGAAAAGTGAGCTAATCCAACTAATCGTGCTTGAACAATGGAAAGAGCTACCGGCTTATCCCTCCATCGAACTAAATTAGCCAGAGGTGTGCGTTCATGAGCCCATGCAAGAGTTTCAATCAGTTCTTGCCAATATCCACGCCAAGAAATAAGAAACATAAATCCAGTAGCCCAAACAAGATGTCCAAATAAGAACATCCATGCCCAGACAGATAAACTGTTCATACCAAAAGGATTGTATCCATTAATTAGTTGTGAAGAATTTAACCAAAGATAATCTCTTAACCATCCCATTAAATAAGTGGAAGACTCATTAAATTGAGCTACATTTCCTTGCCATAAGGTGATATGCTTCCAATGCCAATAGAAAGTAACCCATCCAATGGTATTCAACATCCAGAAAACTGCTAAATAAAAAGCGTCCCAGGCCGAAATATCGCAAGTACCGCCCCGTCCCGGACCATCGCAAGGAAAACTATAACCAAAATCTTTCTTATCAGGCATTAGCTTAGAACCACGCGCATCTAAAGCACCTTTTACTAAAATCAATGTAGTCGTATGCAAACCTAGAGCAATAGCATGATGAACCAAAAAGTCTCCGGGACCAATTGTTAAGAAGAGTGAATTTTTATTATCGTTAATAGCATTCAACCAACCGGGTAACCATAAGCTTTTGCCCGCATTGAATGCTGGATCATTTGCTGAAGATAAGAGCACATCAAAGCCATATAAGGTCTTACCATGAGCAGATTGTATCCATTGAGCAAATATAGGCTCAATCAAGATTTGCTTTTCTGGAGTACCAAAAGCGAGCATAACATCGTTATGAACATAAAGTCCCAAGGTATGAAAACCTAGGAATAAACTAACCCAACTTAAATGAGATATTATGGCTTCCTTATGCTCCAACATTCTCGCCAATACATTATCCTTATTCTGTTCTGGATTATAATCTCTAATGAGAAATATAGCTCCATGGGCAAATGCCCCTGTCATAATGAATCCGGCAATGTATTGATGATGAGTATACAAAGCAGCTTGAGTAGTAAAATCTTGTGCTATGAATGCATAGGCAGGCAAAGAATACATGTGTTGAGCTACCAAAGAAGTAACAACTCCCAAAGAAGCTAGAGCAAGACCTAATTGAAAGTGAAGAGAGTTATTGATTGTGTTGTAAAGACCCTTATGCCCGCGTCCTAATAAGCCTCCCGGAGGGACATGTGCTTCTAAAATATCTTTTATACTGTGTCCAATCCCAAAGTTGGTTCTATACATATGACCAGCAATGAAAAACACAAATGCAATAGCTAAATGATGATGTGCGATATCAGTTAGCCACAAACTTTGAGTTTGTGGATGGAATCCCCCGAGAAGAGTTAGAATAGCAGTTCCCGCTCCTTTAGTGGTACCAAATAAATGACTGCTGGAATCAGGATTTTGAGCATAAAGATTCCACTGACCTGTAAAAAGTGGTTCCAACCCTTGGGGATGTGGTACTACATCTAAAAAATTATCCCACCTTATGTGCTCTCCTCTTGATTCAGGAATAGCGACATGAACTAAATGCCCCGTCCAAGCCAAAGAACTGACTCCGAAGAGCCCTGATAAATGATGATTGAGACGAGATTCGGCATTTTTAAACCATGAAACACTTGGTTTCCATTGAGGTTGTAGATGCAACCAACCCGCTGTTAAAAAGAGAGCAGAAAGAAATAGCAAGAAAAGAGCTCCAGTATAAAGATCTTCATTAGTGCGTAAACCAATTGTATACCACCACTGATAAACACCGGAATAAGCAATATTGACCGGACCGGGAGCACCTCCTCGGGTAAAGGCTTCTACGGCCGGTTGACCAAAATGAGGATCCCAAATTGCATGAGCAATAGGTCTTACATGTAAGGGGTCGTGTACCCATGCTTCGAAATTGCCTTGCCAAGCTACGTGAAACAAATTACCAGAGGTCCACAGAAAGATTATAGCTAACTGACCAAAGTGAGAAGCAAAAATCTTTTGATAAAGGCGCTCTTCGGTAATATCATCATGACTCTCAAAGTCATGTGCAGTAGCAATACCAAACCAAATACGACGAGTAGTTGGGTCCTGGGCCAAGCCTTGGCTGAACTTTGGAAATCTTGATGCCATAATGCTTTATCCTCCTAGCCATTATCCTACTGCAATAATTCTTGCTAGGAAGAACGCCCATGTCGTGGCGATTCCACCCAGAAGGTAATGAGCTACTCCTACAGCACGTCCTTGAACAATACTCAAGGCTCTTGGCTGGATAGCAGGAGCAACTTTTAATTTATTATGGGCCCAAACAATAGATTCAATAAGTTCTTGCCAATATCCACGGCCACTAAATAGGAACATTAAACTAAAGGCCCAAACGAAATGAGCACCTAAGAATAAAAGACCATATGCAGATAATGAAGAACCGTAAGATTGGATTACTTGAGAAGCTTGTGCCCATAGAAAGTCACGGAGCCACCCGTTAATTGTAACGGAACTCTGCGCAAAGTTTCCTCCTGTAATATGAGTTACCACTCCCTGATCACTTATACTACCCCAAACATCGGACTGCATTTTCCAGCTAAAATGAAATATTACTACCGAAATTGCATTGTACATCCAGAATAACCCTAAGAAGACATGATCCCAGGCAGATACTTGACATGTTCCTCCTCTACCAGGCCCATCGCAAGGAAAACGAAAACCAAGATTCGCTTTATCGGGTATTAAACGAGAACTGCGAGCAAATAAAACACCTTTAAGTAATATTAATACAGTCACATGGATAGTAAATGCATGAATATGGTGCACTAAAAAATCCGCAGTTCCTAATGGAATAGGTAACAAAGCCACTTTGGCACCTACTGCTATCAAATCACCACCTCCCCAGGTTAAGCTGGTGCTTGCTGTTGCATCAGGAGCTGTCAAACTGGGTGCTAAAGCATGAGTGTTTTGTATCCATTGAGCAAAGATAGGTTGTAATTGGATAGCAGTATCTGAAAACATATCTTTAGGGCGTCCTAAAGCACTCATAGTATCATTATGAATATATAGACCAAAACTATGGAAACCTAAGAAAATACATACCCAGTTGAGATGTGATACAATTGCATCACGATGTCTCAGAACACGGTCTAAAAGATTGTTGTATTGAGTAGTCGGATCATAGTCTCTTACCATAAAAATAGCTGCATGTGCAGCAGCGCCAACTATGAGAAATCCACCAATCCACATATGGTGCGTGAACAGAGATAGTTGGGTACCATAGTCAGTAGCTAGATATGGATAGGGAGGCATAGAATACATATGATGAGCTACGACAATAGTTAAAGATCCTAACATAGCTAGGTTAAGAGCTAATTGAGCATGCCATGAAGTAGTTAAGATCTCGTAAAGACCTCTATGTCCTTCCCCTGTAAATGGACCTTTATGAGCTTCCAAAATATCCTTGAGGTTATGACCAATAACCCAATTGGTTTTATACATATGACCAGCGATTAGAAAAAGAACTGCAATAGCTAAATGGTGGTGTGCAGTATCGGTCAGCCACAGACCCCCCGTTACTGGGTTCAGTCCTCCACGAAAAGTCAAAAATTCTGAATATTTCGACCAATTCAGAGTGAAAAATGGGGTCAATCCCTCAGCGAAACTGGGATAAAGTTGAGCTAAAAGCTCACGATTTAAAATAAATTCATGAGGAAGTGGTATCTCTTTAGGGTCCACTCCAGCATCTAAGAGTTGATTAATAGGTAAAGAAACGTGTATTTGGTGTCCTGCCCAAGATAGAGATCCAAGTCCTAGTAACCCTGCTAAATGGTGGTTCAACATGGATTCTACATCTTGGAACCAAGCCAATTTTGGAGCAGCTTTGTGATAATGGAACCAACCAGCAAAAAGCATTAACGCTGCAAAGATTAATGCACCAATTGCGGTGCAGTAAAGTTGCAATTCACTAGTTATTCCGGATGCTCGCCAAAGCTGGAAGAGACCAGAGGTGATTTGTATTCCTCGAAAACCTCCACCCACATCTCCATTCAAAATTTCTTGGCCTACTATTGGCCAAACTACCTGAGCACTGGGTTTAATGTGAGTAGGATCGCCTAGCCATGCTTCATAATTGGAGAAACGAGCGCCGTGAAAGTACATCCCACTTAGCCAAATAAATATGATGGCTAATTGACCAAAATGAGCACTAAATACTTTGCGAGAGATCTCTTCCAAATCATTAGTATGGCTATCAAAATCGTGAGCATCAGCATGTAGGTTCCAGATCCAGGTGGTAGTATTGGGTCCCTTAGCTAGTGTCTTTGAGAAATGACCGGGTTTAGCCCATTTTTCAAAAGAGGTTTTAACAGGATCCCTCTCCACTACGATCTTTACTTCTTCCGGTGAACGAATGGTCATTGAGTTCTCCTCTTTCCAGACGAGACATGAGAAAAAACCCGCCGAATTTTTGAAAAAAAAAAAAAAAAAAAATATATATATATATTCTATATATTCTAAACTCGTCCCTCTCTTTATTTGCCAGTTTAGAACTGGAGCGACTATGATACGGAAGTCGCTTTGAGGCAGGTGTTCAAATTTATTATGACATATCTGATAGGTGCTTAATGGACCGTTACGAGATATAAAACTTTTCCGCCCAGTGGTAAAAAAGATATATCAATATGATACAATCCTTATCTTCATATCCAGATTTATTTATCCATATCTCTGGACCCATATGTTACAGATCACTTTTATGATTCAAAAGAACTTTGAATTGATGAATATTAATGAATCTTTCATAAATTCTATTTCTGGACGGGATTTACTCATAAAAAGATTTTTTGAACAATCTATAGAAAGTATTCTTTTTTATATTTTCTATTTTTTGATAATGACAATGCAATAAGAGAAGCTAATTCGCTCGAATAGTATGATAAATTTCAGAATCTTGACAATTTCGCAGTATAGTAGTGGGGAGATTTTCATTCTCCAAAACGTCCTGTAATCTTTAACCGATTTTGTGCTTCGATATAATTGCTTGGAGCAAGCGCTATAGCTTGTTTCCAATATTCAGCAGCTTGATCAAACCAAGCTTCCGCAATTTCAGGATCTCCCTGTTGAATGGCCTGTTCTCCTCGGTCGGGATAGATCAACTTCTCAAAGTTTTCTTCCCTTAGAACCGTACTTGAGAGTTTCCTACCTCATACGGCTCAATTAACTATTCTTTAGTCCTTTACCCAAACTTTCAAAATAGGATAAATACGTTCAGCTTAACCGAAAGAACAGAATGGGTCAATGACATGAGTTTCAAACTTCACTTTCGATAAATGATCAGGTTTTATCTTTTCTCCCACCCTAAAAAGATGAAGTATTAGAAATAAAGAGATCTACTTCAGATTATCCAGATAAAAATCTTTTTAAGAGGTAACTATCTATGTTCTGTATAGAAATTTTGAATAATACTTTCCTACCAGGAAAGTACTTCACGTCTTTAGGATCTGATGCTACACCGCTGCTCAATAACCTAGTAAATCAACTCTATTACATTACATAAATAAATTCCTTATTTTTGCCCATGAGCAGATTTGATCGTATCAGCCCGAACTTTCAATAATTGATCTTTATGGTGCTTTCTTCCATCAATTGAATTGATTTTTTTATCCATAGACTATCCAGGCTATATTTACCCATTCATATTTGGGCTCCTATGAGGGATATTCTTTTGACTACAGCTGATAAAAAACCGTTGTTTTGGACGGTGCATATGTAGAAAGCCTCTTTTTTTTTTTCGTACTAGACGAATTCATTCTATAGTACAGATAGCCGCACGTAATGACAGATCAAGGCCGTATTATTAAGAGCTTGTGGTAAAGACGGGTTTCGTTCTAATGCTTGGAAATAATATTCTAAAGCCTTAGTATGTTCCCCATTACTTGTGTGGATAAGACCTATATTATATAATATATAACTTCGGTCATAGGGGTCAATTTCCGGTCGCATGGCTTCATAATAATTTTGTAAAGCTTCCGCATATTCCCCTTCGGATTGAGCTGACATTCGTTACGGTCGTTCATTCAATTGAAATGATCTCCGCTTCAAAACCGTACATGAGAATTTCACCTCATACGGCTCCTCCTAAGTAATCAATTCAATTGACAAGAAAAAAGATTTTCCTTATGATTATGAATTAACAGGAACTAGTGTATTTCCAATGAATCTCTAGCTATCCTTCTTGCAAAGATTTTTTTTTCTAAATAACCAAGTATTTTAGTTTAGCACTAAAAACATAACCTCTAACAATTTCTTTGTCCTTAACGCACTGTCTTTTACGGGAATTATTCACTTCAACAGTCTCCGATGGTTCTAGCGGTATCCGAAGTACAAACGAGATGGATGTTTGTTGCCTCAACCATTCTAACTAGCCCTTCATAAAAAGGTCATATTATAACGAAGCATTTGTGTTGTCGATTTTAACGCGTAGTGCTTTTTCCCCTATGCACACCTATCATATAGATTTGATCATTAACATCTATGTAATAGATATAACCTTTCGCTCAATACTAGAATCTCAGAAGATCAAAGCATCTAAGGCTGCATAAATCGGGGATACACGACAGAAAGAATTGTTCTATTTCTAAAACTCACCTTCACTAAGCGTAAGTTTTAACTTAATAAATATCCCGCCATTCTACGAAACGAGAAAAAGTAGAAAGAACAAAAAATCAAATCACACCATCTCTGTAATAGGTAAATGCCTTTTTCTCCCCTGAAGCCATTGGGATTATCTGCAATAATATATCCGCTACAATTGTGAAAGTCTTGTCGATAAAATTGTCATTTCTCTGAGATCTAGGCATAGTTAATTAATAAATTTGATAATTTCTTTCATTCCCCATACGGAAATGATTCCATGAACAAAATTATTTTCCAATGCACAATAGCATAATAAATCAATTTCCTTATGATCGCAAATATGTAAACTGAATAAAGAAAAATTGGGAATATTTGAAAGAGTTCATTAAATTGATTGATGAACAATCAAAAAAAAATTTGAGAAAATGTTTATATCTATATAATGCGAATCTAAGAAGTTTCGCGCTCGTTTGCTCATGACCCCAACGATAAAACGAGTAAGTAAACGGCAAATTGGTGAACATAAAATGAGAAAATGATGGTTGTGTTTGTGCATACTTATTTTATTCTAAAACATAGAATTTATTGAGTATATAAGAATATAGTCATTATGATAGAATTTGTATCATTATGGTACAATTTGTACCATTAATTCTTACCGACCGAAGAATTATTCTTAATATATAGGATCATTATGGATCAATAGATCTGGCTTAATTTCACAATTGGATCGGCAATAAAAACCCGAATAATCTAACAATAATAGGATTAGATCGATGAAAAATGAAAATATCTTGAAATAAGAAGAAAATAAGTTTGGTAAAATACTCTTTTGTCTTTATTCATAAATACTTGACTTATGCAAAAGTCAAGTATCACTTTAATAATTTAGAAAAGACTTGTTGTTTTCATTTTGTTGACAAATAAAGGATCGTGTAGGAAAGATGGCTGAGCGGTTCAAGGCGTAGCATTGGAACTGCTATGTAGACTTCTGTTTACCGAGGGTTCGAATCCCTCTCTTTCCGTATATTCGTATTCTTTTTTGCATCGTTTTCTCATGAATCTAAACCCAATAGCATGGTTTCATTTTCCCACAATCTCCTTCCATTTCGGAATAGAGAAAATCAAAAATATTTGAATAATATTGACAATGACATTGTCATGTAACATACAGAGGGACAGATGTGCAGAAATCCTTTCTTTTCATTCCCTTTCAATTGGGAATAATTTAAACTCGACGGGAATAGTATTCTACGACCAATAATTCATTAATCTTCAAACCGATACGCTTATTATCTATTATTTTTTTGACTAATCCACTATATTGTGACTTTTGTTTAATCCGATTTAAATGGGGTGGCACCCTCATTTTATCCTTCTGAAAAATATCTATATTTTTATTAATTATATTTCTCAATCCCTGTTTTTCTTTTATAGAGATTAAATCTTGGGGTTTGCAACGATAACTTGGTATATCTACTATACGACCATTGACCAGGATATGCCTATGGTTGACTAATTGTCTGGCTTCAGGAATAGTAAGCGCCATACCCAATCGAAAAAGGATATTATCCAAGCGCATTTCAAGTAATTGTAATAGAACCTGACCTGTTGATCCCTTGGCTCTTCTAGCAATACGAACATATTGAAGTAATTGGCGCTCTGGAAGTCCGTAATGAAAACGTAATCTTTGTTTTTCTTTTAGACGTACAGGATATTTAGAAGGTTTAAGAGGTTTAGAATGTTTTTTTTTAATAGGCTTTTGAATTCTGTTGGGTGTTTTCTTACTTAGTCCTGGTAAAGTTTTGAGACGCTTTATTATTTTTAAACGAGGTCCGCGATAACGGGACATAAAAAACTCCTTATTTCAAGAAATGAACAAATAATGTTGGAAAGAGGAATAATATAAACAGCACGAATATTGGAATGATTTATAGAGAAACAAATTATCTTCAATTTTGAAAATATTGTAGAGAGAAAAAAAGATATGTTTCAATCATTGATTTCGTTTCTAGTTGAAACGAATCATGCTACGACAGACCCGGCGGACCGACGATCCGAAAAGGAAGAGTCTTTTCCTTATTTCATAGATTTTAACAATCTATGGTTGATAATGGTAAGAAATGAAAAGAATAAAAACGAGCCAGCTATCGGGATCGAACCGATGACCATCGCATTACAAGTGCGACGCTCTCACCTCTGAGCTAAGCAGGCTCATATGCATGCAGTATGCAGTCACATACTTATTGGCTGAAATTAAAAGATCTCTTCGAAATCGCTCGAATTATAGCGAATCGAATTATAATAATGCAATTCAGATTAAAATGAAACATTGCGTCAATTTATATGAATTGATTATTATAAAACAATAATGGGGCGTGGCCAAGCGGTAAGGCAGCAGGTTTTGGTCCTGTTATTTCGAAGGTTCGAATCCTTCCGTCCCAGGTGGAACAGTATTATTGGAAATAAAAAAAAAAAAGACTCTATTTATAGAACGGAAATATGATTTCAATAAGATCTAAATAAAGAAAGGGATATTTTGCGGTATAGGATGGGAATACAGATAACAACATTACATCAAAAATGCAGAAAGAATATAATGCTCATGCAAATGCAATAATTGATGGGATATTATGATTTCGTTCTACAATAAGGGGATATGGCGGAATCGGTAGACGCTACGGACTTAAATTTTTTGAGCCTTGGTATGGAAACTTACCAAGTGATAGCATCCAAATCCAGGGAACCCTGGGATATTTTGAATGGGCAATCCTGAGCCAAATCCGATTTCTAGAGACAATAGTTTCCTTTCCGAGAAAGGGATAGGTGCAGAGACTCAACGGAAGCTATTCTAACGAATCAACATAATTTGGATTGGATACAATCCATTATTTACATAATGTCTTTTGTATTTTATTGAACGCTTGAAAAAGCGTTATATATCACCAATAAACAAAAATAACGATTAGAGTTCTAGGTTTGTTTTGAAAGAATATGCCTAGCTTCAAATTGATTGAAATTGAAGGATTTTTCATTCCATTTTTGTTAATTGGACGAGGATAAAGATAGAGTCCAATTCTACATGTCAATGTCAACAACAATGAAAATTGGAGTAGGAGGAAAATCCGTTGGTTTTATAGATCGTGAGGGTTCGAGTCCCTCTATCCCCAGGTTATCTGTTTTATTTTCGATTTGTTAGATATGTTCTTAAGAACATAAGAAGTTATCATTATATGATAAATTTGTGTCTGCTTCTCTTATATATACATCTGTGTATATAACTGTATATAACATATAATAATAATATATATATATATATATATATATATATATATATTATTATGTTTTTATTTGTATCGTTGTTTTTACTCATTCAAATGCTGTCTTTTACCTTTTTTGTTTTTAGTTGACAGGAGTTTGGTTACTGTGCTAGTATGATGCACAGGGGAACAGCCGGGATAGCTCAGTTGGTAGAGCAGAGGACTGAAAATCCTTGTGTCACCAGTTCAAATCTGGTTCCTGGCATATATATTAATATACTTAATATACTTTTATAAGTATGAAAAAGGATTAGTAGACCTTAATAATATAATGATTAGAAAATAACTAATAATAATATTGATGATTTACGAATAAATAATCATCAGTGATTCTATGTTATTGAATCCATAGGGAGTTGGTCCAAGTTATTTCAAAGGGGATAAAAAAACGACTTGAAATAACTCGAACTAGAGAGCAATTTTCTCTATTTCATTCGTATTAATATCTTCTCGTAAAAAAAAAAGAACTAGGCCTATTCGATAGTTTCCAATTCCTTTGGAAGATTCAAAAAAAATGATTACGATTAATAGAAAGATTGAGAAAAAATAGCTTCTACCTTAGCATTATATAAAAATAGAACTAGATCGGGGTAAAGACCAATACCTATGATTGGTAGAAAGAGACAGATCAAAATAAAAAGTTCGCGTGGTCCCGAATCTTTAAAATAAGGATTCGGGACATTCAAAACCTTATATCCATAGAACATTCGACGTAACATAGATAACAAATAAATGGGAGTTAATATCATTCCAATTGCCGCTATTGCAGTAATAATGATCCGAAAGGTCGAAGAATAATTATGATTAGTAATTATACCCAAAAATATCATAAATTCTGCTACAAAACCACTCATTCCTGGCAATGCAAGAGAAGCCATTGAAAAGCTACTGAACATAGTAAAGATTTTAGGAATTGGTATAGCGATTCCTCCCATTTCATCAAGAAAAAGAGTACGTATCCTATCATAACTGGTTCCTACCAAGAAAAAAAGTGCGAGCACCAATTAATCCATGAGAAATCATTTGCAAAATGGCTCCATTGAGACCTGTATATGTCATGGAACCAATTCCTATAATTACAAAACCCATATGAGATATTGATGAATAGGCTATCCTTCTTTTCAAATTGCGTTGACCCATAGAAGTTAGAGCTGCATAGATAATTTGCACTGCTCCTATTATAATCAACCACGGCGAAAACAAAGAATGAGCATGAGGTAGCAATTCCATATTGATCCGAATCAACCCGTATCCCCCCATTTTCAATAGAACTCCGGCCAAAAGCATACATGTACTATAATGTGCTTCCCCATGAGTATCCGGTAACCAGGTATGGAAAGGGAAGATTGGCAATTTTATTGCATAAGCGATCAAAAACCCTAAATATAAGAGTATTTCAAGTGCGATGGGATAATCTTTTTTAGCTAATAATTCGAAATCGAATGCTGGTCCATGAGATCCATAGAGACCCATACTTAAAGCTCCCATTAAGATAAAAATGGAACCACCCGCAGTATACAAAAGAAATTTTGTGGCTGAATAGAGACGTCTTTTTCCCCCCCACATGGATAAAAGTAAGTACACAGGAATTAGTTCCAACTCCCACATGAGAAAGAAAAGTAGAATATCTCGAGAAGCAAATAATCCCAATTGGCCACTGTACATTGCCAACATCAAGAAATACAATAATCGCGGATTTCGAGTAACTGGCCAAGCAGCTAAAGTAGCTAAAGTAGTTACAAATCCCGTTAATAAAATAAGTCCAATGGAAAATCCATCAATTCCCAGTTTCCAATGAAAATGAATAAGGTTTATCCAGTTATAATCCTCTTCCAATTGGATTAATGAATTATCAAAATGATAATGATAACGGAATATATAGGTCATTAAAAGAAGATCTAATAAGCAAATACCTAGAGTATACCATCGAATCATTTTATTTCCTTTATAGGGAAATAAAGGGATTAATAACCCCGCAGATATGGGCAAAATAACAATTATTGTTAACCAAGGTAAATTACTCATAATGAAGAGAAAAGAGACTTTCGATATCAAAACCCATGCTTTCATTTTTGGGTCGAGTATGGGTTTTGATCAGTGAAAGAGGAAAAGGAGAATGAAAAATATATATGGGATGAATCTAACTATTTTTCTTTTTTGATGGATCAGTAAGCTAGACCCATACTGCGCGTTGTTTCATGCCATAAATAAACACGTACACTTAAGAAATCCGTTGGACAAGCCGATTCACACCTCTTACAACCTACGCAGTCTTCTGTTCTTGGAGCAGAAGCAATTTGCTTAGCTTTACATCCTTCCCAAGGTATCATTTCTAATACATCTGTGGGACACGCTCGTACACACTGGGTACAACCAATACATGTATCATAAATTTTGACTGAATGTGCCATTGAATCTAAGAACTCTATAAAAACTGTTTCATTGAATAAGATTTTTTAATATATGGCCAATGACGATATATTATGAATATCAAGCAAATCAATAATTGTATTATCGGTGATATAATGAATAGATTCGGATTCTATCTGTTTGATTTATAAAACAGACAGATTTGACCGAATCTGGTCTAATCGTGTTAAACAGATCATTTGAATAATGAGTTAAATATGAATTATGCTCTTGATTGATCGTAATACTTATTTGAAATCTCTAGAAAATAAAAGATCTAGATCTATTTTTAGAGAGACAAGCCTAGTATCCATTTGAATAGTAATAGGTATACAAATTTCTCGATCTCTATTACCATTTTGACAAATTAAATTGATCGATACGAGTTGATTTTCTGTTACGATATATTGCCAAAACAATAGCTAATCCAATAGCTGCTTCAGCAGCAGCAATAGCTATAACAAAGATCGAAAAGATATCCCCCTTTACTTGTCTACTATCAAAAAAATCTGAGAATGTTACTAGGTTTAAATTAACCGCATTGAGTATTAGCTCAAGACACATAAGTGCTTTAACCATGTTTCGACTTCTTACTAGTCCATAAATACCGATAGAGAATAAATAAGCACCTAAAATAAGCGCATGTTCGAGCATAATAGAGGAACTCCTCATACCTTGATCTCTTCAGATACAAACAAAAGTGATAGTTTCTAATTTACCATTATCGAAAGAAAAAAAATGATACGATGTCGCACGAGAGCTTTCATTTTCAAACTGTTTCTTCTCGACGAGCTATAGTAATGGCTCCTATAAGAGCAACTAGAAGAATTAGAGAAATAAGTTCGAATGGAAGGAAAAAATCAGTGGATAAATGAGCCCCAATACGTTGAATATTGCTTGTTAAATCTCGTTCTAACATTTGATCTGATTTTTGAGTCAGAGATATTCCGAACCATGATATGTTCAAGATAATAGTAATTAACGAACAAAAAAGACTTGTACAAACTATTGAAGTAATGCTATCTCCGACAGTCCAGGGAGGGGCATAATTGGGATATTTTGGATTATTCATCAACATCACGGCAAATAGAATCAAAATATTAACAGCTCCTATGTAGATCAGGATTTGTGCAACAGCTACGAAATCCGCATTCAGTATAATATAGAAAAAAGAGATACAAATTAGAACTAACCCCAATGAAAGAGCGGAATAAATTATATTAGTAATTAATACTACTCCTATACCTCCTAATATAAGACTTAGCGTTAGAGGAGCCAACAAAAGAATATCATATATCGATTCAGATCGATTCATTATGTGTACAATAAGTTTGAATATTATTTCCTCCCATTCACTAAATAAAAAGTTACCCTATTTACCTATATGCTATACTGGATTTGTAATTTCATTTGATATGGGCACTGATTAATTAATCTATAGATCAATAATAGATTCCGATCAATCACACATGTGACATTATTAATGGAATGTCAATAGAATTATTCATTAATTACTGATTTGTCAAAAAAAAAGATTTTGTTTATTAGATACTCTTTGATCGCAGCGCAATCTGAATAATCGTAGAAATTATTGAATCATAAAATTTGTCCGTAGTTTCTTCAGACATACTAAGTTAATATGTTATGTTGAGCTCGGAATTGTTTGAATTGTTAAATCTTCAACAACGGATATTGGTAAACGTCCTAAAGCAATATGATCATAATTTAATTCATGACGATCATAGGTCGAAAGTTCATATTCTTCAGTCATCGCTAGACAATTTGTGGGGCAATATTCGACACAATTTCCACAAAAGATACAAATTCCAAAATCAATACTATAATTTTCCAATCGTTTTTTCCCCATATCTATTCCGACTTTCCAATCCACAACAGGTAGATTGATCGGGCATACACGGACGCATACTTCACAAGCAATACATTTATCAAATTCAAAGTGGATCCTCCCGCGAAATCGTTCTGATGGGATCCATTTTTCATAGGGATATTGAATAGTAATAGGTAAACGATTCATGTGATATAAGGTAACAAAAAAACCTTGCCCAATGTATCTCGCAGCCTGTATTGCTTGTTCACTATAATTCATAAACCCAGTTACCATGGAGAACATGTGTAAAATCTCCTTGAATAATCATTTCATAGAAATTTCTTTCTCTTCATAGATTTGATCTATCAAATTTGGATATATTGCAAAATTGATAAAAACCTCTTCACGAAGAAGAAAAGAGAGTTAGTTACAATAAAATAAGTTGGAAAGAGGCTGTTAGTAACAGATTACCCAAAGCAATAGGTAAAAGAAATTTCCACCCAAGATCCAATAATTGGTCCATTCTTATCCTAGGCAAGGTCCATCTTGCCGTGATAGAAATAAATAAGAACAGAAAGGCTTTAGCTAATATAATTAGGATCCCGATTGTTATATTAACGACCCCGCTAATTCCAGAAATAGAATCCCATTCAAAATGTTCCAGAATGGGTATGAATGGAATTGATAAGTTCCATCCGCCCAAGTAAAGAACTGTCACAAAGAATGAAGAAGCTAATAGATTTAGGTAAGAAGCAACGTAAAATAAACCAAATTTGATACCCGAATATTCAGTTTGATAACCCGCTACCAATTCTTCTTCCGCTTCGGGTAAATCAAAGGGCAATCTTTCACATTCTGCCAGAGATGAGATGAAAAAAGCTAAAAACCCTATAGGTTGACGCCACAAATTCCATCCTAAAAAACCATATCTGCACTGTGCTTCAACTATATCAATTGTACTTGAACTATTGGATAATTATAGTCGACAGAAACATCACTGTTTTCATCTCTATTCCAAAACCGTACGTGAAACTTTCACTTCATACGGCTTCTCAATGGTCATTAAGAAATAAAGAAAAAAAAGCACCAGATCATAAATTGAACCAATGAGATTCCGTCTGCTACAAATAATAGGAGCTTTTGAACCTATCTTAACCTTCAGTATTTTTTTGCCAGAGAAAGAAAACTGTGTAAAGGATTACTTCGTTCTGGATAGCCATTTTTGATTTAAGTAGATAGAAACATATTGTAGATCGGGGTTTTGGGGAAGTACCACTTGATCATCCCTACCAATGTCAAGTCCTTATTGTTATCCCATTTCTATGGAAATATCTTTGGTCTAGATATCAGTTTCTTTTTTTCACTAATCTTTTTTATATCTTGGTGTTTCTCACCATCTACCTTTGCTTGATTTTTAGTATATATGACAGTAACTTCATACTTTTCTTTTGTCCTTTGCCTCCCCGCTATTGGGCCCCGATGACTAATATATGAGCTGGGGTACACAGTTTTCACTGATTGTGCATGCTCTCACTCTTGTACATGGGGGATGGGACTTAATCATCTTACTGCAAGATTTGTAAACTGTTTGATCTCACCCATATGACTATCTAGTTTTTTGATCGGAATATTCATCCCATTCACTTCTGTTTTTCCCTTTTTTAGTTATTAATAAAAAGAGGGAAAAATGAATCTCATATTCCAACGAATCACACGTAGAGATATAGATAACACACATAAAGCTAAAGGAATTTCATAACTAATAGCTTGAGCAGCAGCTCGGAGACCACCTAAAAAAGAATATTTATTATTGGATCCATATCCTGCTATAAGCAGTCCAAGGGGAGCAATACTTGAAATTGCAATCCAAAAGAAAACGCCTATACTAAGATCAATTAAAACAATGTGGCGACCAAAGGGAATTACTAAATAGCCTAAAAAAATAGGTATCACTACTACTGCTGGACCAATACTAAATAACCAAATATCCCCCCTAGATGGGATAATATCCTCTTTTAGCAGTAGTTTTATTCCATCCGTCAAAGCTTGAATAATTCCCAAAGGACCGGCGTATTCAGGTCCAATGCGTTGTTGTATTCCCGCAGATATTTTTCTTTCGAGCCATACAATAACTAATACTCCTATCGTAATTCCCAATAGAAGGATAATTATGTCAATTAGAATCCATATAAAACTATATATTTCTTTTGAAAATCCCAATCGAGAAAATAAATTGATAGCTTGTTCTTCGAGATCTGCTATATTAATCACCATTTTAACGATCAACCTCTCCCATAATGATATCTATACTACCCAAAATCGTCATGATATCGGCTAATTTCATCCTTTTAACCAGTTGAGGAGGAATCTGCAAATTAATAAAACCAGGTGGTCGGATTTTCCATCTCCAGGGAAAAATGTTATCATCTCCTATAAAAAAAAATTCCTAATTCCCCCTTGGGAGCTTCTACTCTCACGTAATGTTCTTGTTTTGATAACTCAAAAGTAGGGGAAGGTTTTTTACTAATAAATCGAGATTCAAAATTGTTCCATTGCGAATCTTTTCCCTTATTTAAACGTCGAACCTCTAAATTCTCATAGGGACCTCCCGGAATTATTTCTAGGGCCTGTCTAATTATTTTTATAGATTCTTTCATTTCTCCGATTCGAAGCAAATAACGAGCTAACGAATCTCCTTCTTTTTGCCATTGGATTTCCCAATCCAATTCATCATAACATTCATAATGATCCACTTTACGAAGATCCCATTGGATTCCGGAAGCTCGTAGCATGGGTCCTGATAAACTCCAATCTATTGCTTCTTCTCTACTAATAATGCCTACTCCCTCAACTCGTTTTAAAAAGATAGGATTGCATGTAATAAGTCTTTCATATTCTGTCACTTTTGGAAAGAAATAATAGCAAAAATCGAAGCATTTATCTACCCAACCGTAGGGTAAATCTACAGCTACTCCTCCAATACGGAAATAATTATGCATCATTCGCATGCCCGTGGCAGCTTCAAATAAATCATATATCATTTCCCTCTCTCTTAAAATATAAAAGAAAGGAGTCTGCGCACCAATATCAGCCATGAAAGGTCCAAGCCATAACAAATGAGAAGCTATACGACTTAACTCTAGCATAATCATTCTAATATAGCTGGCCCTTTTAGGTATTTGAATATTTTCCAATTTTTCTGGTGCATTAACCGTTATTGCCTCTGTGAACATAGTAGCTAAATAATCCCATCGTGTTACATAGGGGAGATATTGAACAATTGTTCGGTTCTCAGCAATTTTCTCCATACCTCTATGTAAATAACCTAATATAGGTTCACAGTCAATAACATCTTCACCATCTAGAGTAACAATAAGTCGAAGAACACCATGCATTGATGGATGATGAGGACCCATACTTACCATCATGAGGTCTTTCTCCCTAGCAACCATAATCATAACTCTTCCCCGGTTAAAAAAATCAATGAGAACAAAAGAAAGAATGACTCATTAGGATCCGGAATTTAATAAAACATAATTTCTTCAAATTTCGTTCAAAATTAACGCAGTCCACGAATATCTAATTGATCGATTAAACGTTTGTAACGAAGTCTATCTTTCTTGAACAGATAAATCAGAAGTCGTTTACGTTTACCCACAATTTTCCACAAACCTCTTTGGGACGAGTAGTCTCTTCCGTGCAGGTCCAAATGTTCAGTAAGTTTTTGAATTCGACTGGTTAAATAACATACTTGAGATTCAACAGATCCTCTTTGTTCTCTAGGAATCAAAGAGGGACGAACAGACAATTTTTTGATCATATCATAAAAAAAATATTTCCAAGTTCAATATTATTGATTTAATTTAGAGTAAGAAAAAGAATGAGATCCATTTCTTTTTGTTCATGGTCTATATATTCCTACGTTTCGATCGAATTAGAATAAAGCTACCATATCAGCAAGATTGAATGTCGGAGTTTATCCGGTATTATTCAAAAGAATGATACACTCTCCTTTTCCATTGAGAAAGAAAAAAAGGGATGACGGAATGATTAATAAATTCCCGATCTTTAAGATCAAAAAGAAGGGCTGTAGTGGATTATAGAACCGTGTCCCTTGATCTTTCCAAGTACCTCCAAGAGACCCTAGAGATTCCCATTGCTCCTCTCTAGGGTCTTGGAGGGTGTACTATAGTTACACCACTTCCTCTAATTTATTCATTATTTTGGGGATCTTCTTCATCCGTTCCTTTGCTAAGGTAGGAAGAAAAACCCTTGGGTTTTTTTCCCATTAGTAGGTCTCTCGGGAGGTTCAGTAGGTCTCTCGGTATGTTCGGGCTTGGTCCTATTATTTTCACCTCATCCTTCTCACCGAAAAAAAACTCTCTTAAAGAAGAATAACTCGTAACATAAGAAAGAGCTTTTCTTGCGTCCGAATTTGCTTTTTTCCTCCAAACCTTGTTACGATGCTGTTTTTTGGATTTAGAGGTGCGTTTTTTTGGTACAGCCATAATATTTTTATAGTTCAATTTTATTTAGAAAAAAATATCAAATTTTTGAATATTCTATATTTTTTTATTTTGTAAACTTCTTATATTATATATCTTTAAATTCAATTCATTTTTATAGTTTAGTTCCATTTTATTTAGAAAAAAATGATAGAATATTCTATCGTTTTTTTCTTGCATTTTGCAACCTTATTAGAGAATATTTACTAGTAATAGAAGATCCACGATACAAATTGATAACAATTATCAATTCTTACATACGTATATCGAATTTTGAGTAAATGAAAACTATGTCATTTTAACAGATTCAATTATTTCTCATCTTAAGAATTCCAATTGGTTTAATTTTCTATTCAATTCTATTCTTAATACTACTATTGATCTACAATAGAAAATTTCATAAAATAAGAATGTGTGTGTACATGACTAATAGCTCAGTACCTAGACTGAAAAAGAGTTCCTTCTTGCTCATCTTACAAATATTTGATTAGTATCAGTATTGACCGGTGCAAATCTTTTGCAGAAAAAAGATGAAAAAAGGTCACAATAAATATGAAATCGATAGGATTGCATCCCATATTCTATCGTTCTTGTTTATTTATGATCTATCGTTTTTATTTTATTCTCTTCAGGGTCTAGTGGATTGGAAACCAAGAATGTGGAATATCAAAATATTGAGAATAATGATTTAATCTTCCTATGGAATTTATATACAAATATGCTCGGGTCGTACCTTTCCTTCCGCTTTCAGCTTCTGTACCAATCGGATTAGGATCCTTTTTTTTTCCAGGAGCAACTAAGAGTGTTCGCCGTACATGGGCTCTTATTAGCATTTTTCTGTTAAGCGTAGCTATGTTTCTTTCTTTCAATTTGTTCTTGCAACAGATTACCGGCGGTCCCATCTATCGGTATTTCTGGTCCTGGGTTATCAATAATAAGTTTTCATTAGAATTAGGCTATTTGATTGATCCACTTACTTCCATTATGTTAGTTTTAGTTACAACAGTTGGAACCATGGTTATGATCTACAGCGATAATTATATGTCGCATGATAAAACATATGTGAGGTTTTTCGCTTACCTTAATTTTTTCAATGCTTCTATGCTGGGGTTAGTTATTAGCCCTAATTTATTACAAATATATTTTTTTTGGGAATTAGTAGGAATGTGCTCCTATTTATTGATAGGTTTCTGGTTTACGCGACCCAGCGCGGCTAATGCTTGTCAAAAAGCATTTATAACTAATCGTGCAGGGGATTTTGGACTCTTATTAGGAATCCTAGGTTTTTATTGGGTAACAGGTAGTTTTGAATTTCAATATTTGTTTGAAAAATTCAACGAATTGACTGCCGTTGATGGGGTTGGTTCGCTCTTTTTTACTTCGTGTGCTTTTCTCTTATTTTTAGGTCCAGTAGCCAAATCTGCACAATTTCCACTTCATGTATGGTTACCTGATGCTATGGAAGGGCCTACTCCTATTTCAGCTCTTATACATGCCGCTACTATGGTAGCAGCAGGAATTTTTCTTGTAGCTCGGTTGTTTCCTCTTTTTAAAGCTCTACCTTTAATAATGTATCTTATCTCTTGGATAGGTGGAATAACAGCTCTATTGGGAGCTACTATGGCTCTCGCTCAAAAAGATCTTAAAAAAGGCTTGGCTTATTCTACTATGTCTCAATTAGGTTACATGATGTTAGCTCTAGGGATAGATTCTTATCGAATCGCTCTGTTCCATTTGATTACACATGCTTATTCCAAGGCATTATTGTTCCTAGGATCCGGATCAGTCATCCATTCCATGGAACCCATTGTTGGATATTGCCCCAGTAAAAGTCAGAATATGGCTCTTATGGGTGGTGTGAGGAAATATATGCCAATTACGGGAATCACTTTTCTTTTAGGGACACTTTCTCTTTCTGGTATTCCACCTTTTGCTTGTTTTTGGTCTAAAGACCAAATTCTTAGTGATAGTAAGTTATATTCTCCCATTTTGGGGGGAATAACTTGGTTCACAGCAGGATTAACTGCCTTTTACATGTTTCGTATGTATTTACTTACTTTTGAAGGGGACTTCCGCGTCAATTTAGTGAATTCATATAACAACCATATTACATTATATTCGACTTCTATGTGGGGAGAGGAGGAATCCGGGATATCAAATAGAACGAGAGCGGATTCTATGTCGAATCAAATTATAGGAAGCAATAATTCCTTTTCCAAAGAAGCATTTCAAATTTCCGAAGGATTGTACAAAAAGAACAGAGGTTTGGTTGTCACTTATCCTTTCTTCCATAAGGGATCTTTTGCATATCCGAAAGAATCGGGCAAGACAATGCTATTTCCTTTAGTTGTATTGGGAATATTTACTCTGTTTGTTGGATTGATAGGGAGTTCCTTTTTTTCGAAGCGGAATGAGTTATGACATATTATCTCAATGGTTTACTTCAGCGATGACTCCTTTTGATAAGAAACATCCGGAGAATTGGTCCGAATTTTTCATAGACGCAATCCCCTCAGTTGGTATAGCATTTCTCGGTATATTTATTGCCTGTATTCTACATAGACCTATTTACTTCTTATCAAAGGATGTATATCCTAAAACAAATCCTAATATGAAGATTTTTATGGACCAATCGATTAATATTATATATAATGGTCTTTTTATCGGGCTTATATAGACATATATTATGACATAATCTTGATTAAAGGTATACGAGGATTAGCTGAAACAAGTCATTCATTTGATCAATGGGCAATTGATGGAATCCCAAATGGAGTAGGTTTTTTAGGTCTTTTTGTAGGAGAGGAATGAGATGCTTAGGAGGGGACGTATATCTTCCTATATATTTTTTTCTTTATTTTGTATACTAATATCTATATTAATATATTACTATTTATTTTCATAATGAAATAATGAAAATTTTCACCATAGAAAACTAGAATGTATATTAAATTGTGCTCTTTATCAGCATTGATGTTTATAACATCATCCTATTTCAATATCGTTCCCTGAATTTCTTTTTTAAGATAATATTGTTAATTATTATTAATTCATTTATTTGATTTCA